>DWRA01002102.1:0-14842 GCA_018250295.1 Spathilepia clonius
TATACCTTCAACAATTTAGATCAAATTGGTTGTATGAGTCTTATTTTTTTTACGCGAAATTCTAAGGTTAAATTTAAACTTGGACAGACAGACAAAAAATATAATTGCGCAATTTTATATGTAAATATGTAAACTAATATATATAACGCATTAACTTTCATATGCATTCAGTAAAAAGCAGTTACATGTTTTGACATTGCGAGCTGACACTTCAATTGCATTTGTATTGATATACTTCATATTTTTTGTAGGTATATGAAATCTACTAGTCCATACTTATATTTTTTATAAACAATATTATTAAATTAGAAATATAGACACACTGCAGGGAATGATAAAACTTTTAACGAAAACATTGACATTAAAACTTCGAAATTAACTGTGAGATTGTATTACTGCTCACTGTTAAGTAACCCCAAAAACTTAGAAAGCCAAACAAAACTGAATTGAAATCGATTCGAACTGAAACAGGAGTTCCGTTTGTGTTTGATCATCAAACAGGCAGTAACTTGAGTATTTTAACAATCAAACTTTCTGTAGATATTGCCCAATGACTTTTCACTGATATTTTTAAGGATAGATTGACTTTTTTATATGACAGACTAACAAATAAGCATGAAATCCACCTCATAAGTGGCAACTGCAGCCCGTGGACGTTTGTAATCCATTCCAGATAAGATCAGAATCCTACCTAAAATCGACCACAGATGCATTGCTACCCCTAATTAAATGCGTTCAGTTGGTATGTAATCAAATTTTATTGATAGGGTATAATATTTTTTACCTGTCAGAAACATAGATAGTTAAAATTTATCTCAAATTCGGTAGCAGAAGTGTTACCTACAAAGTTCTATAAAACGGAGAAAAAACGGAGCGTTGTACCAGCAAGTCATACAATAAAACACGCACGTTACGTTCGTATGTAACACTCGGCGCTGCAATATTTGTAGATTTCAGAAACAACAAAGCACTGACAGCTAAAAACTATCGTTGCTTCAAAGCCAAATACCGACCTATGTACATAACGTTAGAACTTTGAGCTGGGATATTTTTGCGAAAGCCCCAGGCTTTTTGCGTACACCTTTCAGTTTTCACAATTGCTGGGCTCGTTGAAATAGAATTACTGCTGTGTACATTTCTCTATTTAACGCATGGCGGACCAAAGCTTTTCCGGTTTTTAATACTTCCCGTAAATTAACAAATATTCTCCAAAGGAACATTTTTACGAGAATTATGACCCAATTCTGGAGCACTCTTATAATTTTCTCCCGCTTATAAGCCAAGTAGCTAATAAAACACGGCATTGTTTTAACTTTATTGTCTCGTTACTAAATAAAAAGGAAAGGAAAATATGTTTTCCTAAAAAAATATTTTGTGAGTCGATACGTTTTCAATAAAATTCACGAAATTATGGGGCCCTATTTATATTTACAAACATCTAACGTACCGTATCAGACAAAACCACTTTTTTCTATACAATATATTGACAGGCGTGACCCGTGTTTGCGATACGACCATATGAATACGTCCCGACACATTGTATAAAACAATATGATTTTGTTTTGCCACAGACAGTGTCAGACCCGTTACATGTCTGAAGATATAAATAAGGCCTATAGGAACACCTTTTATTCATATTTTTCCTAAATATTGAAAAACCAATGAATAAAAAAAAAGTAACAAAATAGAACCGGTTCTAATAACCCTGCGGAGTAAAAAAAATTTAGACATAAATAGGCTACGTACATACTTTTGAAGTCGGCGGTCATTATGGACGTAGTTTATGTCGTGATTCACTGAGTACTGTGTAGAATTTATACAAATTAAGTATATAGAAACGCAAAAATATTATTTTTACTTTAGTCGTACTTCCTTGAGCCTCGATTGCGCGTTCATACCAATCGTGCACGTACAAGACGTCCAACAAAACTTTCTTTTAGGATAGTACTGGAGCATTATGATATGAAGCAAAAAAGGTTTCCCTCTAAGGGATAACTTACGACTTGGGTTATCTGATTTTTTGCTAACGTTAAATTAGTGAAACAATATGTATATTTTTTTTTGTTTAAAATTGGCATCCCGCTTATGCTACAGCCGTTGAATTTGCATTGTTATTTCATGCTACGCCTGCCATAATTTTTTTAACATCGGCACAAAAATAGCAGCGCTTCGCTTTATTCCAATGACCACTGACGCGTGATTCTGAACCGCCAACAAAAGGAGGGCTCGAATTAAAAACTGTCACCGCCAGACTAGATGCGAGCGAGTGTCGATTGCAATCCACGGATCCGCGATCGTTGTTAACTAGCTGGATTGGTATCCATTGCGAATCAGGGTTACTGCGTCATGTACAACGATACTGATTATTTAATTTCTGATAATTTCTGATTATTTAATTTCTAATAACTGATTCGAATTATGATTTTATTCAAACACATCAACATTACTTATCGTATAGCAAACGAAACGTAACAAATATACCAGACCGCTACATAACCGCAGATTTATACAATTCAAGAACTTCTGACACAAAAGATACATACTTTACAGAATAACTCGTACGTTTGAAGGTGGCAGAACCTTTTGTGGTTCGACTTCACAAGCACCACCGACACATATATACGAGTACATATATATCTAGTAAAAACTGATTTGAACGTGCTTATCCCAGACGTTCCATCTTAGTCCTCGGTAGTAGCGAAGCATCTGTGGTCAATCTCAGGTAGGACTCTAATTTTATCTGGGATTGATTACTGATAGCTGCTTCAAAGTCAATAATCGAAACACACAAAAATTTGTTTCTACTACCTTCACCATTATCCCAAATATAAATAGTCATCAAATATTTCTACATCACTTATAATAACCACGAATGAGTTACTTTCAATTACCTTACCTACTTATTTTACTTACACATCGTAAAGTAAAAGGAACCTTTTCTTAGAACATCAAAAGATAACCAATTTTCTCTTTCAAATCAATTGGGACTTACAACTGAATAAAACTTTCATCTATCTTTCTTTAACAAAGGGGAATAAGTTGTTTAAGTTCCCAGTCGGTCTATTTTATATCATCAATCCAAATACATTAACAATACAAACAAGAGACTAGAAAATGGTCAATCCAATAGAAAGTTGCGTTTCATTTATCTTTTCATGTCGGCGCTCGTTTCACGACAATACGTCACTAGCTCAAATAAATGACAAAAGCACAATGCTAAGATGTTATTCTTATCTATTTTTCCCCACAAAGAAATATATTTTTCTCGATGCGCGACACTCGAAGATGTTTATGTAATCGTTTATTATATGTTAGCCTATTTTTTGTGTGGCTTCGCAGACAATTGTAGTGTTTACGGTAGGTGGTTGAGTGGGAAAAGCAATAAGCAATAACAGTGGATCTGAGCCTTGGTTGATGCTGAGTTATTTTCGTATTGATAAACAATTACGAAGTATTTTCCAGTGGACCAATTAAGTTACTTCTTATTATGTTAGCATGTAATTCATATTTGTATTCCAAGCAATGTCTAGTAACGTCGTAGTTGCAGAAATGATTAGTTATAGTATTGTTTATAGACAATAGTTTTTGGTCTATACATTTTAAATTAACATAATATATTTCTATAAATAAAATATGACTAGTAACTTTATTGGTTTAAGTTTCTGGAGTTATGATAACTCATAAATGCGAAATGAAATAAATTCCGCTTGAAATCTCTTGTCTTTTCCAAATGTTTTCAGCGAAATTTATTTTGCGGTTTGCTTACAAACGACGGTTGTACATTACAATGGAGTTTACTTTATTATGTTCCGACATTACTCTTTTGGATATGAAGATAATCGTAAAAGTAAGTGAGCGGAGACGAAAAATAATCTTCGAAACGAGTTCCCTCGCGTAATAACTTTTTGAATGTATACCGAACGTTGGCTCGACCGAATGCGAGATTCTAGGCGCGAAGTGTACCACTTGTTCTTATTTACGATCTGCCATTTTCTCCCGTAATATCTTTATTTTTTCCCCTAAGCTATAGTTGCGCTAAAGTGCCCTCGTGGCAACGGTCGGAAATGAAGAAAAACGAATCGGTGTGATTTAGTTTCTTTGTAACCTGATTGTAATTCCATTTGTTTTGTCGCTCTGGGAGTCGGTTTAAATGGTTGTTAGTACAAGTGATGCTTTATTCGCTTGAGATTTTCTGTATTTATCTACGTTCAGTATGAACGTACTCAATTATTTTAAAAGTGTATTCGTATTTTAGTAATAAGTGTTGTAATTTTTTTTTTGTTGCTGTATTTTAAATATTTTGCAAATTTCGATTTAAACAATTGTATCTGTACACCAACGTGTAGAATTCCCTTTTTGTGTTTTTGGTATTGACGAATCGATTATGCTTTTAGATTTTTCTCTACGTGTATTTAAATGAGTTTAATTATAAAATTAAATGAATTGAAATGAATGCTGGTAATAAATATTGTTTGCCTATTCATCATCCGCAAAATATTACCGTTTTTTTATTTCCAATAATGTTGGAGATTTAAACTGGCTAGATGTGATTACACGGAATCTGAATAACACGAAAGAAAATATAAAAATTGTTACATATTTTCTTACTTAATTTGTAACTTGATGTCCATGGAATAAGCTTCGTGACGGCGTGGTATAATAAAGCATAACTTCGCTTTTCATCGAAATACAAAAGAAATTTAATATCGAGGAATACAGTCGCATCATCTTTGTATGGAAAATTATTAATTTGCGTTCAAAAGATTTCCTTACTTTCTTTAAATTTTTACTTTTCACCGTCTGTTACACAAATTTAATTTATCTTCCATTGTATGGAATCTTTTCATAATTAGTACGGGACCCTTATAGATTCTTATATTTATGTTGTTTGTCTTAAATAGCTGACATTATAAAGACGGATTTTTGTCTTACTCAGTTTATTCCGTTAATACTTTTTCAAGTTATATTTTTTAATTGTCAAATGTCCAATAACCGACAAATATTAATAATTGATAGATATAATGTTATAAATTTATTCGGATAAGTGCTGTTGTTTTAATTAATAAATCTGTAAGAATTAAAAGAATCTTCTTTAATTACTGAAATGTTTAGAGTGGTCTAGCATATTTTGTTGATAACAATTAAAATTCTTCAACGAAAGCATTGCACTTATTGAGTGGTAAAGGGTCATGAAAGACGTCAAGTTTCTTTTGCAGTGGCCCATAGACTTTATGTTTCAATCTTCAAATAGGTTCTTTTGTCTAAAGCTAAAGCGCTGGTTGCAGTCCTTGAGGGCACGGACGTAATTACTTCCGTGTGTCACATGCTTGGTCTTTGCTCCTTGAGAAATTCCTTTTCTTCTAAAGAATAGTCTTCGGTCTTTGTACACACTAAATACCTATGTAGTTACAAAGGTTTGTAATGGTTAACGAATATAGTTCTGATGAATTAAAAGTAAATGACGAAAATGTTCTCTATGATGATTTTGTATAAGCAAGTTTGATCGTAATCTTCCAAGCAAGCAAGTTGGCAATTTTAATGTACCTAGGTATATATCAATCGCAGACGATAAGAATTTAGTAATTTCTAAAGGTTTAACATTGTAATCATAATTCAAGTAGATTGCCTTGTACCTTGAGTATTACAACCAAAAGCTTAATTATTAGGAGTAAAAATGAATATTCTAAATACCTATCCCGCAAATAATCAGATAAAGATAATGTCGCAAACAAAAAGTCTAAGTCATAAAACACAAAATAAACACTACTACAAAATTTGCGATAAAACAGTTTTGACAACAAAATTATATCGTGACTCAAAGACAAAATCGAGGGTCTGTCTGTCCTTGTTGACATGAAAACACGATTCAACGAATCGAAACATTACAATAGATTCAAACTGGAAACATCATAACTGACTTGTTCCATCGCGTGCGTTTTGCGACGCTTTACACAAAATGTGCTTTTCTTCATTGAAACAACAAACCATAGGTTACGTGCTGTCGGGTTCAGCACCGATAGCACGCAACCTATATCTTTAATTCTTATCGACAATTACACAAAAGAAAGATAAAGGATGATATGTATGTCAACTAGCGTCCTCAAACATAGAAGCGTTGCGTGTACACAACATATATAGAAAATAAAGTAGAAGCTAAATTTAACGTTTAATTAGCGATATTCGCAACCGCATCTTCTCTTTTTCTGATTTATGGGAGCCTTTGTCTGATGTATTTGTTTTACTGTGTTCTCGTTTAAACAGCTTAGAACTGGATTACTGGTGTCTATAGGTAGTAGTGACGATTCAAGATCAATTATTAAATTAGTGTGTCAAAAACCTTTGAAATGATTCGCATCAACCCTTATCAATATCATATTAGAGCTCAAAGTTTAACTTTCCGGGTTATGACTGTTTATTTGGTATAGTCAGTTCAATTCCAGCTCAATTTAATTCGCATTATTCAATATTTAGAACAGTTTAGTTAAAGTACTTTCATACATTTCTCAACTTACATAGGATTCTTGTGATATGGGTACCGTGGACTTGCAAATATGTTTTATCATTTTTTTTATTTTGTTACTAATTAAAGAATGAGAGTATGAAGAGTTATTTGATTATAGAAAAATACCGTCTACAACTTCTTTTTGCACTTCTTCGAGAGATGCTATGGTATAACGCTTAAGGAATTTAAAAAAAGACGGTGTTTTTATCTAAGAAGCAAGTTATTATGCAGTCTATCGGATTATAAATGGCCACAATCATCCATGGACATCGGATATTTGTAATCAAGCTCGGATATAATAATAACTGAGATCAGTTAGATTTGCTCTCGACGACAAATGTGACACCCTTCAAATCAGAATAAATATAGCAGTGTATATTTCAGTTATTGGACAGAAATCGAAACGATAAGACACGGCGATAAGGGTTCCACCATTTTCTGTAAAATGAAATAAAATAGAAGCGTGCATAAAATGATACTACATAGACATTTTAATTTTATCTCCATTCGTTAGCATTCTAGGGGACTAAAATCCGAAATCCGGAGAACCGAGTTTTCCGTTATCGTTGTCACAAAAACACGATTCGAGGACGATTGAATCCGAACAATTGTATAAATTCAAGAGGAAAACATCATAAGTCCGACCCTTAGAAATCGTATTACGCTTTGTTGGACAAGTCTTACGGTTGCTTTATAGAAATATTCAATCGTCATGAAAAAATGAAGCCTTTGTCATAGGAAATCATCGGTAGATGATTTAAAATAATGAGGATACAGTTATCTGGTGCAAATTTAGTGGTTCCTATAAGATGGCACAACTTTCAAAAGTGTTTCTACAGTATTGTTTGTGGTTTAAAAATATATCAAGGTTATGCAAAGTATATCGGCTGTTTTCAAAAATTTCTAGACCAACAAATACAGCTATGCTCTGTGGGCTCTTATAGGAAGTAGTAATCATTGTTTGTGGACTAAGTAATGTAACATCAGTCGATTGGTCAATGCAACAGCTTTAAAGAATAGCTGGAGGAAATACATTTATTTTACATGAGTTTCATAGGTTAGGTTAGGTTTCATGAGTTTCATAGGTTAGGTAGGAAATAGCTGGTTCCATATTTTTCATGTTCAGGATAAAAATGAAGTGCAGTAAATTTAAGAATGCCGCCACGAATCCAGTTGATGTCAAGGAATAACGTGGTAAGATAACGCTTCTATCTTTAAATCCTTAGTTGTCCTTCACGAAGAGAAAATGCATGATGTTCGTAGTATTCTAGACCAAGAAACCACGAAAAGAATGTAAAAAAATACGTACAAAACAAAACGCTGATATTAAACTCTTCATATCCAATGATAACAAGCTCGAAATTACAAGAAGCTTTCTCTAAGCGGATTCAGTGCGGATTTGCAGAAGAAAAATTATTTAAGGTGTCCCTAGAGGACCGCCGTCACAATGAGTTCACAGAATAATTAGATTTTTAAAGGACGGAGTTCATATACTTTTTGTAACAATTCTCTTTTCTGTTGATATAACGCAAGCAGCAAATGAGCAAATGAACGAATGACCACTGCTTGAAGGTATGTCAGAAATTGTAACTAGCCTCAAATGAGTATAAATATCCTACCTGAGGACAATTACGAAGCTTCAGAGGATTAAGTTAGGTTCCATTTGTATTAATACTAGTACCCTAAATACTCTACAAACCACAACAAACAGAAATTGAACCGATGTTGAAATGAGACGGAAATATGGAATATTTGTAGAGAACTTTAAAAAAATGAGTATTACTACTTTACATTATGGGTACAATTAACAATTAATTTCTGGTACGCAAGAAAATAATTCTTGTGTAAAATTAATTTGTAAGCTGTTTTAAAAGATAACAATTATTAAAAGATATTTAAAAACCTAATTGGTCGATACGCAAAAAAATAATATGTCTCTATTTTATCAACCCATTTCTCCTCCGTACCCCATAGTGAAAGCAAGAAAATAGTAAAAAATGTGATATCATTTTATACGTACCATAAACCATAGTTTTCCTTTCCATTACCTACATACTTTTATGAGTTAGTAGAAAACGGAAGTACGAACCGTCTATTCAATCATCCTGCCGCTGATATGGGCTATAGAGAGAATTTATCTTTAAGTGGACTTAGAAAAAAAAAGGTAGATAGCGCGAGTAAAGATAAATTATTAAATTAATTACTACCATATTGAATTGCTTATTTGTCAGTTGATTGTAATAAACTCGTGAAAATGTTATAATACAATCTCTATATAGAATATGACGCGACCATAACCCATAGTTTGTGTAGTCCGTGACTGATCCACAAAGTTAAGTATCGTCAGGTGCTGCCAGGAGTAAGATGGGTGAGCCCCTAGTGGTTTTTTTTTTGCTGTTGGTTCCGGTTTATCATTAGATAGGTTTGATAAATATTGTTAAAGGTCATATGAGCGGTTGCAAAATATATAGTATGACTTTTACTCACTCCCTTTTATTATTAATGGGAGCAGCGCGATTGAATATGCTCCAGAAACTAAATTCTGGAAATCGAGCCCAATAATAAAATCATATTTAAAACAAAAGGTTCAAAAGAGCTGGGGTATAAAAAGGATTCCAGCCCAATGATTTAACCACTACTGATTCTCAGGTTTAGGATTAACAAAAAACAATAGAAATATTGGCCAACTTCAATAAATAGTTTGCCCTCAAAAAATTCTACAACCGAGTAATGAAAATGCTGATTCTCTGTAGAAATATTCATTTTGTTTATTCGCGTACAAATTCATGAAAGGAGTAAATAATGTTCTCGAAAGCGTATTTACTGGATAATTATTATCGTTGCTGATAATTGCAACGGAACTTATTTTAAAAGCCCATTGAAGTTCATTATGCACGGCAATTCGTTTTCTGTCCTATTGCTGGGCACTAGACATGAAGCTTACTTTACCTTTTTTATACCTATGATGGAGTAGTAAACGGGCAAGCAATTCACCTAATTGTAAGTGGTCACTGTTGCCCATGGACATCTGTAATCCACTCCAAATAAGACTAGAATCCTACCTGTGGTTGACCACAGATGCGTTGCTACCCCTGGTGGCTAAGTTGGAATGCCTCGGATAATCAAGCGAACCACAAAGAGTTTTACCACTTTTAAAAAAACTTGGAGACCTTTGAGAACTTTGATAATCAGACCCGACAGCATATCATACTTTTATTTTAATACTTGCAACTAAATATGGCATGTAGCTCGTGATTTTACCGTATTGTTATCATCGGCGCCCTTATTCTGCCTAGTACCAATAGAGAACCTGCGTGCAAAATTTGTATTGGTAATGGTTCCAAAGGATATGGTGAGGGGATGATATCTCTGACAGGGGTCAGACGTTCCTACTTAATTCCTTTAAAAACTAAAGCAAGTTTTGACCGTCTTTAGGCTACGTATCCACCAGAGATGTGTGAAGTAGCTACGGTACGATGTATCACATGTTGTCCAACACGGTGACATCCCAATTTTTGGAACATAGACTCAATCTGTGAAGCTCATTTTCAAATTATAACCTATGAGTATATCATGTTATGTCCGTATCAGAAATTAACTGTCAGTTGCTGCATATATCAGTGAAGGAAAACATTGTGATAAAACCTACTCGCGACACTTCTTTAAAAATAAATTCTCAAAAGAAATTAGCCAATTAGCACTTGGCTAGGGCAGTAGACTATGACCAAAATTTCAGTCACTCTGAAAACCATATCCAGCAATGGGACAGCAACGGGTTGACGACATATAATCATGTTTACTTGCGATTTCTATATAATGGGAAAAATACTAACCTGTAATTAAATTAAAGCCAATTTCATTTGTCACATTCATACTTTGTAAGAATACAATGTTCATTCACAAAATAAACCTAAAAATTATTTTCACCAAAAGCTACAATGCTTTTAATCAGAACAAACGTTGATGTGCGATATTGGCCTTTAAATACTGTACTCCCAAACCTGAAATAAAACCTTGGTTTGTGCGTAGTAAAGTTCATTTTCAGTTGCATTAAGATAAAATAAATGGTTCATTTGTTACCATATTTTACATACGTACAAATTTGTCTTTCGTAATGCGATTTTCTATCTTTACCGGATTACGAAGGACTGCCAAGTGAATGGTTCCATTTATATATATTTACGACCTAAAATATCTCTTAGAATGGAATATTGTGAGCTTTTTTCGTTTACTACTTAATGTATTAGGGGAGGGAGCCGAATTATTTACTTTCATTATAAACTGATAGTGATAATGTCATTAGGGAACGTAGAAATTTGTTTTAACGCGAATTCTCAATTACTTTGTACAAAATTTAAGATTTCCCCTTTTCAGAAAGTGAATTTTAGGCCAACGAGCCACGTTGCCGACTGTAACCTTACCGATCTGAGAAGCAATGGGTTCTGGATCCGATCCTCGTCTAGACAGATATCTAACTAAATAAATAATTTAGAACTCTGTTCGGGAAATAGGTAACTCTGCATTCGTCTTTGTATATGAAGCAACTACGATACGAATATGGCTATGAGTATGAAAAAGGCTTTTGAATTAATTCGAAAAGTTTTAAAGTTTTACGTCATTGATTATATTACAATTGCTTGCCTTCAGAACACTGACTAAAAGTGCATAGTCTGAGCCCTCACCGTTAACTTCAAAGTAGAGTTTTCAACTAATCCTGAACTACTTCCGAATGAAATACCCGTACATCGTAGATCGTGACAGATTTACAATGTTAGGTTTTAGCTGCAACCCCGTTAGTACTAACTGAAATAGTTCCAATGCCACCTATAAATCAATTTCGTAATGGTCTCCAGAAATAGAACTACAGTTCGTGTCAAGGAAATATTTAGGAAATAAATATTATTTCATTTTATTGTTTCTTTTATTGCGAAACAAAGGCTCAGTAATACTTATAGACGAAATGGCAGTTAGAAATTATTACAGTTTAAAGAATTAGTACATTGAACTCTTTTCTTACGATGGAATTAGCAAACGAGCATGCATCCTCTTGATGTTAAGTGGCAACAGATTAGAGTCTTAGCTGGGGTCGGTGACAGAAGCGTCGCTATCCCCAAGGACTAAGTTGGAACACCTCGGATCTGTATATTTTCTTTACCACACCCTTTAAACAAGAAAACAGTACCACTTAAAACTACTGTTATTATGCAAAAAGAAAGAAGAAAGGTGCGGCGGTGATGCCTCTAGAGCCAATCCTCAAAGAGTACTAAACCCTTTAATATTGCCGATTTGCCACAAATTAGCAAAATTTTAGAAGAATCTGTTTGGTGGTCAATTTGTCACACTCAAAGTAACGTAACTTATACTCTGAGCCGGATGACCCACATGTTCAAAGTCATTTCATGGAAATTGAGTACGTTTCTAAGATGACATGATATGATATGAAATTTAACCTTTAATTCCTCAACTCTGATGATGCAGTGGTACTGCAAGCCTAATTAGACAGTAACAGCCCTGAATGATGAATGGAAATTTCTCAGTTTTCATTTACTGTGATCGCGCTTATTAGCACGGCTAACTCTGACCAGAAAGACACAACAGCGCTAGAAGTACTGCTATATTTCAGAAATGTATCATATTATCGTTGGCAGTGACAGTTTTGTCTTCCTTAGCTAAACGATCTACCAGACATAAATTTACCCCAAAATATTATGTACAAAACTCAAAGCTAGCACTAAGTAACACAAGTTTCAGAAACTTCCATTTTGGTGGATCGATTGTTTCAACTGGCGTCCGCTAATCACCGCGCCGTAGTTCCACTGCCAAACTTACTTCCTTTGTACTTCGCTCGTTGCCTCGTTTGACAGCTTATAACTCTACAGTAATAATGCTTGTACATAATATGAAATGGAACTAATATTGATTACTTTTTGAATGTTCTTAATTTCCAATGCGCACATAAACTTGAAAAATCAGAGGTGAGCCTTGCATCTCGGGTTAACCACGGATCCCTCGATTGAGAAGCCGAGATTCAACTACTGGCTATCATTGCTTGGGTTCTGTTGCATCCATATATTTCGAAACGAAATATGGTTACTAATCATGGTTAATATTCAAGTAATTCAAATTCAGGTAACCCCACAAGAAAAAAACTTACGCTTAATCCTTTCTCGAATCGCGATAGAAACGGTAAATATTGAATGAACCGACTTGATGATCTACTCTTTAAACATTTACTTTCTCGTAGATGCAATCAAGTTACGAAGGTTCCAATGTACCATTTAACTAAATCAACTTGACACGTCCCAAGTTTTCTTGATTCTCGATCTTCCATGAAGTCTAGAACATAAACAGTGAAATACTGGATCCCAGATCTCGGAACTTTCAAGAAATTCCAAAGAAAACATTTGCCTCTCGTTCGTTGATGCACAGCTCCAGTTATGAAGTTCCGACGCGCCGTCAAACACAGAATGAACAGACAACGAAGTAGTTAATCCATCACGAAGAAGTTCGTGTTGATGCTGCAAGTTGGCTAACTTGGAATTAGATTACTCTTCAGCATTTAGTACTAAAATGCTCTGATTGTTCTCATTTGTAAAGGTAGTTCTTCGCGATTCTGTTCTTCGCGATTTTTCAGTTTGGAGAAGGCTATAGAAACCAAATATCAAGGTCTTTTTTATATGCTAGAAATAGCGCTCAGTCCATTTGGTGGTAAATGGTCACTACTGCCTATAGATATTTGTAGTCAATCCTATTAATCCTATTATAATATTAAGAGTCCTACGTGAGGTTGACCACAGATACGTTGCTAAATGTGAGGAGTGATCGTGTCGGACCAGTCTGGGGATCGGCTTTATTCGGGTCCCCCTCATCACACTTTTCAAACCCCGAATACAATGACCCTTAACACTTTTAATCTTATAAGGTAGAAATAGGCATGGTGGTAGTACTGTCGGAGTCGTCTTATAAGAGGTTCTACCACTTCCAAGGTAGCGAAGCGGTTCAACTTTGTCCATATGGCTATAGTTATATAACGGATTCCTTCAAAGAAGTCGTATTAAAATATATTTAAGGTGTATAACATGAGGTAGTCGAAGTATTCGGGGATTTTAAAAATGCATATGGACACTTTTGTAATTTCTTATTACGTTTTTTCCTTATAATTGCTCGTACCATTTTGCTGTAGTATCTACTTGACGTTAACAATCCGTATACCATTTGAATTTTACTGTGCACTGGCGCCGGTGACAAACATCAGTTGAAATTAACTGTTATTGTTGACATAAGGAAATTATCACTATCCAATTATCAATTTGTTTCGATTTCTATAAGTCTCATGAGACAAACCAAAAACTTTTATAAAAATGTGCTTAATAATAACATGATCATTCGAGTGCGCTCAGTCTTTTTTAAAGTGTCGTAAAATTATTTAGCAATATGTTTCATGATTACGACATTATAAAATCTGTTATAAAATATAAACAAGCATTAACATTAAAAGTCCGCATAAACAACAATTACCATAATAAGCAACTCACAATTAATTCAATTAAGCAAACCGATGATTTTGCGTACCCACTCAACAAATTTAATGTTAACGTCAACACTTTTGAACAAAACGAATTAAATGACAATTTCCACGTTGATAACGAGCCATTTCCCGACATTTCAGGTACAAGTAACAAAATAAATGACATTCTAAAAAGGTCTTTTGAACCAACGTTGAGCTGCGCCGATATCGCCATCTCACCTATTTGCGCTGAGTCGTTAACCGAATTACTGGCTATTAGATGTCTTAACGACTCACTTTTGTATTGGAAACGCAATAAAAGTCTCTTTTATTATTTTATAGGCATCATTTGTCTCCTTTACGAGAATAAAGTCATCAATGGGGTTATGAAACAATGATACGATGGTTTGAGGTTTATCTGTTTGTTTTTTTGTTTGATGGACTATTGCTCCAATATATTATCGAGCACAATAGCGCTAGGCTATATGGTCCGTGAAATGTGACGCGACAAATTTATCGTGCTATCGTATCGTATTATTTCGGGATTATCGTCATGTTTGAGGATAATTTATGGTTTTTGTTACGTTTTACTTTTCATCGAAATGTAATGTGATTACACGTGTATAATATATCGCCTTCGTCTTCCCCTGCACTTATCAACACGTGTCTTCATTACAAATGAGGAAGCGGCCAATGACATGGAAAATTTTTAGACATATATTTTTACTGCGACAGTTTTTTCCGTTGTTAAAACAAATGGTTCATTTCCTACAAAAATAATTAATTTGTATGGTAGGTTCTACGTTTATGCAACAGGCACATCAAAACGGTAC
>DWRA01002103.1:0-14837 GCA_018250295.1 Spathilepia clonius
ATGGTATATAAGATATATAATTATATAATATACATATATCAGCTCCATCATCATATCGTTATGAGTATTACATAACAATGATATCACTAATCTCAACATAAGTCGTAAAATCGTTCGCATCGCAAAATATTGATTTCGACTCGACTCGCTATTCGACCGACTTTTGACCTATAAAAGTTATGCCAGTCGACATTTTATTTGCATTTCTAACAAGTTTATCGTTTGGAATAGATAAGTACGTTTCTTTATTCTGAGTAGTTTTTTTACGATAAAATTACATAAATGTGCAGTCAACTATATTTATTTAAAATTCAAAATACGTAAAACAAAATAGGCAATAAAATGGTATCATGGCTAAGCTAACAACATAGAACATGTTCTTTACTGATCACAGATACTGATTTGATTAGATATTCGTCATATATATTATCATCATATCATCATATATATATTTTTGGAATTATTGGAGGCTTGTTTGAGCTCACACAAACAGTAGCACCACTACCAATATAAGGCAGAAGTAGTTGTGGCGATGGTACTGTGGAAATTGAGACATGGCCCTCTGCGAGTGAGAAGAATTAAAGTCGTACCTCTAAGCTATCATCGTCAGCCCATTACTGTCTCACTTCTAGAAAAGGGTCTCCTCTTAAAATGATAGAGGGTTTTAGGTCACAGTTCACTGAGTTGGCCAAATGCGAGTTGGTAGACTTCTCCCAACCTTTAGACCATTTTTATAAAACTGTCCAGCGAAAAAGTTAGCTGGCGATGTTTTCATCCACCGCTTAAAGGAGTGAAAATTAATTCCTAATATGCTCATAACTCGAAAAATCAAAAGGTTGTGCCTGGAATTTACACCTCTGACCTTCTAAATGAGACGTCGTATAACTAACCACTAACCAATTGCAGATGACCAATTCCTATCAAAAATACTAGCAAGAACTCTGGTTACATAGACGCACCTTGCGGTACACCAGTACATGTAGTAACGTGATATCGATACTTCGATAGATTGATCAGCGATCATCCACGTCTCCGATTGCTTACGATACATCCGGATTCCAAATGAAATTTATCTGCAACAATTTTTCCCCGCGAAATTTTCTGCATAGATTTTAAGACTAGAACTTTCTTAGTTAGGTTCTCGTAACATGTCCGATTTCATGCTTTTGTGGGTGGATTTTCATATAGGTAATAAATTCCGTTGTACCTGGTAATTTAATTTCACTATAAAAAAATGTCATTTCCAAATGGTGTTTCTTATAACATTTCAATCCCGTCTCACCAGAATAGGATTTTTTTAAAAGTTGCAAATAACCTTCCTCAAACTTTAAACTAGCTGTAATAGATTTTATCCAAATCGATGTAGTGGCTCAATAATGAAAGCTAAACAAACAAACAGAGGTTTCATATCTATATTATTAGTATGGATTAGAGCGAGCTTCATAGTGGCTTTGTGGTTAGCTCCTCGACTTCCCGAAGTTACCCCGTCGAGTGGCAAAACCACTACGGGGTAATTTAAATTCATTATTCATGGTTTAATACGAGCTTCCCTTTAGATCGCAGAACCTCCACAAAGGAATATATCATTTTTAGACTAAAGTTTAATATGTTTCAAGGTAGAGAGTGGTGTATGTAAAAATCCAGTCAAATACGGTGCAGATTTTTCCCAAGATTAAGATTTAGTACAGACATGTTACCTTACAAAAGTAAACTTTTGGGTAAAAAATTAATCAACGTCTGTGGAGCTCTTTATCGTAATAAACAGACAAAAAATAATATTGATATTGTCTACATTCATAGTCTCCTGCTAGATTTCCCGTGTCACAGGTCCAATACGTACAAAAAACAGTAAACAAATACCCAGATCCTAAACAAAAATCTAAATTCGTAATCGATCTTAATTCGTTGCTAATGCTTTTAGGACGAAGAAAAAATTCGTGAATTAACCAACTTCTCGAAAAAATATAATGTATGAAGTTTTGTAATATGCACCTGGCCAGGATATCGTTTGTTGCGTGTATGAATGTATCTGTGAGTTTTCTTAAAAAATGTCAGAGGTTTATAAAGTCTACGCATATGCACTTAGTCAGCGTGTTGGACTTTGGGCAAGAAAACTAACATACTTGCGAATTCTCTTTAAATTATTTCAGTGCTGTATGAAGTCTACTAATCTGTAATTGGTCAGCTAGTTGGACTATGACCTAAACTTGTCATAAGCGAGAGTAATAAGTTGATGATGAATTATGCAAAAGTATGTCATTCGAGTTAATTTATTACTAAAGTTTCAAATAAACAGACAACATTAGAATTATTATAGCCGTTGAATCAATAACCAACCAGTAATGGTCTCAATTAATTTTAAAGTCGGTGACCTAATTTTTAAACAAACCTGCGTGGCGCCGGCTTCTTGGTAAACGGCCAATATTGCATCCAATGTCTAGGTTACATACGGTTTTAGTTTAGTTATTTATGAAGATAAATAAAATAAGTTTCTCGTATTAATCTCCTTTATCGACGAAGTTTAGGAAAAGATTGGGAACTTAATATTGTTGTTAGGAAGTTATTGGTAGTATATTATTTGCGATGTACATTTTATATTACAATCGTTATTGGTATTTGTTAGGGAATGCGTATATTAAATAAATTTAATATTTACGATGTATTTTATTTAAACTGAAAAGATTCCTTGACCCATTCCAAAATCAGTCTAAATAAGTGTTGTATTATGCCAGTCGTCTATATAAAAATTTTGAAATGGCTAGGTCGATTTCGATCGGCCGTATAACCAAATAATTTCAGCATCTTATAGTTCAAAAAATGTTTGATGAGAAAAATAAAAAAAAAAAAGATCTTTATAGATCACATGTGTTCATTACATGGCCACCGCGAATTTCGAATTCTAAAAGCATCTGACAAAGAATTCCGTTTTAAAAATAGAACGCCTTGTATACGCCATTTTTGCAACTGGCTGTTTTACGTGATCGTGTCCGCAATATTAAAGTAATAAAATGTTGGGTAGGTACGTTAACACGTTTTTAGTAGTTGCATTCGTATTTAAGTAAATGGGCAAATAAACCTAGGAAGTTGATTTTAACGTAATTCTATCTGTAAATTCAAATCATAGTACCGTGAGCTGGAACGAGCTGATGCCAAGAAATCAACATCGGCACTCCTCAATGGCTACTAGTATGGGTACAAGTTTGAGCTCATCTGCTTTCTTTTTACGAGTCCAGTTAGATAAATATGATACACTTGACGTGGATCTGATAATGAAACAGGGAAATTGACTGTGAATTCTTCAATAGCTCATTATTTAGCTAACAGGATATAGATATAATAATAAATAATAAAGGTTTACTACATAAAGGTTCGAATCGTATCTAAAGTCCAGTAGGTAATCCACCCTTGATAATGGTGGTGGGCTACGGCGTTAACTCTTCTTGCTCTAAAAGGATGCTTCATGCTCATCATTTGTACCAGGTGTACTGTATGCCCATTAGCGTCTTCTATTACAGATATACTGACATTAGCCTGGCGGCCCGCCCGACGCATATACAATGCAATTCTGGACCTGATCCAAATGTATCTAGATAATTGCTGCCGATAGATAAGCTATAGTAGTGTTTATAGTATATCATATGTATTATGACTATCAAGAACTTTATTATGTTAGCAAATTCACCACACTGTGCTGCCTCTTCTCTAACCAGTCGTCTGCTTTTAGTGGTGCATGATACAGACGTTTATCGATAACTGCGATAACTCAATGTATAAATCTCTGTAGATTTCTCATTATGTGTAGTATTTTAGTTTGAGTCTGTTAATTATAAGTGTATAAATACCATTGTAAATAATATTTTTTAACTTTTTTATTTTGATTTTAAGTAAATTCTCTCTATTCTGGAGTATAATATTGACTGACCTAAAATTTGACTCTGGTTAAAAATAGATAACTTAGCTCAATAAATTAAAATATTAAAAGCGTGAATGGTCTAATCTGAATTTTGTACCATATCATGTTTGATTATAGATATATTTCTACAATGTGTACTCACAGTTGCTGGAATGATTTTTGGTAAAAGGTCATTATTATAACCACAGAATAAAGAGTAGTACTATACAATATCAAGTTATGTTATCTGTTACATAAGTTCATTGTCTTTGTAACCAATCGCGATCATTTATCAGTAGATCTAATCTGATCTGTCTGACGTCATGTCGCTTCTAAAATTTATTGTTGCGATGCTTTTGAAACCTACATTTTGTGTAGTCAGCATATTGATCTAACGGTTTAGAGAGGTATACCTTTGTAGACCTGGAGGCGTTCCAAATGTACCGTTGAACGTACAAAATTTGAGCGGAAGGTAATTAACTTTAACACATTTGTAACTTATGATAATGGCGTGTTCTGGTTTGAAGGGACGTCTAACGAAAACACTAGTCTTATTTAGAAGGTGCTCGAACCCTTTGCGGTTCGACACCAAAGGCACCACTACCACGCCCATTTCGGACTAATAACAGCAGTGTTAAGCACTAGCGCGCGTTCTTGGTTTAATGGTGGAAATAAGAAATCCGATACATTCCACCTTAATCCCCAGAGGACGCAACGCATCTGTGGCCAACCTTAAAAAAAAAAAAAAATTAGAAAAAATTATAAAATATATGTTGGACAGTACATTCAGCATATTAATCTAGCGGTCTGGACCGGTACACCACTAGATCTGGATGCGCTCCAAGTGTATCGCTGGCAATCTAGATCCGCTGTTGGTAGATTTGATGTCGTGTTATTACGACAATTATGAAAATTGCCTTCCTTTGTAAATATCTAAAGGAGGATTCTTGCTGTATAGTTAATTGTGTATGATTTTAAAATTGGTTGGTTTTTTATATTCAAACCTAAGGACAAGTCAGACTGGCTACTGGGTAGAAAGTAGTAACCGTCGCGTCGCCTATGGATATTTGCAAGACTAGACCAGACCAGATTGGCATACCAGAGTGGTCAATATATCGTATCGTATGTATATGTATCGTATGTATCGTATCGTATATCGTATCGCCGGCTTTGAAGGACAGTTCTTTTTAAAAACTTTTAAATAGCGCCATGTCATAACGCTCAGGGAATATCTCAGAAGGAAGTTCATGCCTCAAGATAAATCAATTTATATTAATATCGATAATATTTCTTTCTTTGCAATTATCATACCTTTGTATGTGTTAAATGCTTTTGTTGTTTAGTTTACTAACATTATGACAATTTAACACAGATTGAATCTTAGAAATGTATTAGCCAATTCTTATAGGACTTCAGCGATAAGGTTCACATGAAGTGCCCATAGAGCACATGGGCTTATTTTCTTATTTTAAAATTAAATATGGTCCGCCCAAATAGAAGCAAGAGTGCACGCGAGCGAATCCACATTCGACATTTTCTCGTAAATTTATTGTTAGCAGTTATCTAAATAAACTTGGCTGTTGGATATGACATGTTATTATGACAATCAGGAAAATTGTATGTTTGTAGTTGTCGGTTTCTAGAGCTTGAAATTATACGGTTCTCTTCAATTATACCGTTCTATGTTAAGATTCCTGATATATATCTGGTCCACTACTGCGCACGAATATCTTTTCAAAATAAAAATGTATTAGACCATAATTTAACATTGGCTGAATGCGATTTAAGGAGGCTTTGCATACCATTGAGAATCTTTTTTAGATAATTTTCATACCTGTACGATGCTTTCCTGCGTTGATAAATCACGTAATAGTTATTTACAAAACACATATAAAATAGAAAAATTAATTGTGTGTGTCTGAGATTCGACCCCCATAATGGCAAGCACGAAATAGCAATTTCCATACAACTGTTCTGTCGCTGTTTTTTGAGTTTTATATGTGTGGTTCAATAATGGAAGTTGATACTAAAGTCCAGTTTGAAATTCCAAATGAATCCCAAACTAGGAGATGGAACAATTCGTCCTCGGAGTTTGGGATCATGAAAAAACAATGAGCTCCCAGAATTAGGTTCCAATGACTGCACGTGACCTAATACCGAGGACCCAGTTCATACAATTGGACCCAGGCCAATTGTTCGCAATCTCCATTCAATGCACCAGATACACATTGTCTTTGGGAGTATTGTCCGTGGGAGCACTGATTATTAAAAAGCTACTTCAGGCGAAACCTAATGATGATTTTTCATGAACATCGCAAATTACCAGCATTGGCCTACTACGACTAAAATATATACAAATTTGTGTATTTTGCGTCTCTAATACTCACGCATTGTAAAACATATAACTGCGTATGATTTTCCAAAAAATAACATTCATGAAGCAGTACAGTTTATGCCATTGATCTAAATTATTCTATTAGCATACCACCATACCATACCATATGGTAGCAATTTGTTAAAATTATAGAAATAAACTACTGTTTTATTTCATCCAATTTATCAGTGTTGTGGACACACAAACACACAAATATCGAAACCCACAAGAGAAATCTTAATTCGTCATTCAGATATCTTTCTAGTCTTGAACCGAATCCGGAACACTGTATTCTGCATTGACAAGAAAATCTCCATTGAAATCATTCCAAATCAGAGTCTAGAATAATTTGAATGGAGTTCCGATCAGCGATTCAATCCAGATTCCAGTCCTAATTAAATTCTGCTATCCTGCTGCGATCGTGTCTATAGATGTTGTCGAATGAAAGGAAGTGCTCAACTTTCCGGAGATCCTGATTTATTGACTTCGTATTTACCATAACTGTGAATGGATCCGGGAATTTGAATAGAAAATAATGTTACGGCACCTAAAACAGATTGTTTTGGCTAATCTCCAAAATGGCTGGACTAATAATTTTGAATACCTATGCCATCTATCCGACAGTATCTTCAGAAACAAAAGATGTGGCAGCGATGCCTCCCTTTTTAAATCACGAAGGATCCAACAACCTTCAAAACTAATTTGATTAGTAAATGAAACGCCGTTACTATTGTAACACTTAAGATACACATATAAGGTGTTACAGGTATGAGGCATATACTTGAAGCAAAATAAACCAGAGATAACAGTGGAAATAAAAGCAGGCCACGTAAAATCTAGACTAATTGCCTGAAACGCGCGCAGCGTGCGGGCGTTGGCAGGTTTCTCTGGTGAGGGTCGCTCACAATTACTGTACGGGGAATTTAGCCTTATTACTCAAAACTGCGTACTAAAGTATTTTAGTTTTTGATATGATGAATTTTGAAGGTTTGTATGAATGTCGACATAATATTCGTTACTCTTGTTTTTTAACCAACTTAAAAAGGAGGTTCTGTATTTGACCGGTAAGTATGTATGTCCCCTATTTTCTCAAAACTACTGATCTAATTTGGGTAAAATCATTGTCATTAGAAAGCGTATTTTACAAGGAAAATTTCGGTATGTAATACATTCGGGTTTTTTTTCAACTGAAGTGGTAAGCAGTTTCGGCGCTAAGATGTCACTATCAAAGGATATCTGAGGGAATTTGAGCTTGACTACACCGTTGGAATACAATATACTTCTAACTGCTGGTAAAAAAGTATGTTTCCTACCGATGTTTTTTTCCTTCACCTTCTTATATCTCGTATTTATACTTGGCCGTGATAACCCTTCAACCTAAAAAATAATAAACCCATGAACATTACATAAAGGAAAACTAATTACACAACAAAAAGCCTTCTATACAATTTTCCATGTCTGTTCTCCTTACCTCCATACGACCAACGACCTTTTTACAACTTAACCCTAAACACTAAGCGAGAAAAATGGACATTCCCGTGACATTACGGGCCCGTTATGGGCAATATCTCGCATTATACAAGGCGGCCTCGTGGCCCGAACACATCCATTACATAGGCTCTATCGAAAATTGCAAAACTTTCGCGGCCCTCTCCCGTCATAATAAATTCATTTAACGTGCGCTTACAAGATGGCGGTCTGTGTTATAAAATTGAGCGGTTTTGTAATATGATTTAGTATGTATACATATGTATGTATTGGTTATTTAATTAATTTGACACACGTTTGTGCTATGTACTCTTATGTATGAGTAGTTTGCCAATGTAACTAACACATACAATTCGTGAAGCACTAGTTCTTGTGGTTAGATTATTTTATTGTTCTGTTAACAATAATAATAAATTTCGTTCGCATATCGCAAATAACAAAAGTAATACAGTATTATTGAAACACATAGCCGTTTTTAAGTTATATTTAATCACATTCTTGGTTAAAAATACTAAGTTCACTATAACGCAAAATATTCTAGTCAGTTATGTTATAATTTGCTACCGCTGATGTGCGATCGCTGTTGCTTATGACTTGCGCGTACTAAGACGTTTCCACTTGCCACAATTTATTAGGGCCAGTAAGAAGAGCTTATGTTATTGAAAAGGTTCCGCAATATATTGCGGTTTCGGTTCCCGGATGACGCCCGCGGGTGCCTTCCGGGGTCAATCGGGAGTGACGTATCATTTGTATAGGTAAGTCCCTGATCCCTGATGGACTAATTTACGTAGCTTCTGGACGAAGCTTAAAGAAAGTGGTCAAATCCTTTGTTGATCGACTTTGGAGACCCCCCACCACACCCATTTCTAACTGATAATAGTATTTTAAACGCTGTCCGATCTGTCCTGTGTTTTGGTTGAAAAGGTATAGTAATGCTTTATTCGAGACATTATAGCCCTTGTTGCATATTTTTAATCTGTGTCTCACAACATGTAAATATCCAGACATCTGGAAATTGTCACGCGTGGTGCCGATTCCAAAGAGCAATTCTAGCTCAGAGGTAAATGACTATAGACCTATAGCTGTATTATCGGTCTTCGGTAAATTGTTTGAATCCGTGCTCCACGAAATAATAAGTGTTCAGCTTGAGAGTCAGCTATCAGATTCCCAACACGGCTTCAGAGTCGGTCGTTCTACTACCACTAACTTGTTAAGATTCATTACTTACACCACTCAGGCGATGGATGGCGGTTCTCAGGTTGACGCGGCCTATTTTGATTATCGGAGAGCGTTCGATACGGTCGACAATGACTTACTTCTCCATAAGTTTGCTGCTGCCGGATTCACTCCCGCGTTACTAAAATTCTTCTCCTGCTACCTCCGGAACCGGAGGCAGTATGTGCAGTTTAAAGGACATATCTCTAAACCGTATTTTACGTTTTCCGGTATAAGCCAAGGATCTAATCTTGGACCATTGGAATTTCTAATTTTCATTAACGATTTGCCTAGCACTGTTAGTACCGCTGTGTGTCTGTTATTTGCAGATGATCTAAAATTGTTTTTAAAAGTCGACACTATCTCAGATTGTGAGTTATTGCAGAGGGATATCAAAAATGTTACCGATTGGACGGCACGGAATAAGCTTATGTTTCACAAAACAAAGTGCTCTGTAATGTCGTTTACTAAAGCGCATAACCCGATAGTTTACACATATCGGTTCGACGGAACTATACTGGAAAGACAAACTTCAGTAAAGGATCTAGGTGTCTTAATGCGCCCGGATCTGAGTTTCGTTGACCATATATGTAATATTTCCACTAAAGCCTTCAGATCGTTAGGGTTTGTCTTGAGGCAATCTAAAGATTTTGAAAGTGTCGCTGCGTTAAAAATGTTATATAATAGTTTCGTTAGAAGTATTTTGGAAAGTAATGCAGTTATCTGGAGTCCACATGAGGCTAAATACATACTCATGGTGGAGAAACTCCAAAAGAAATTTCTAAGATGGCTTTATTCAAAGCAGTATGGATATTTTGTGGGTTTTCCACATATATATCCAACTCTTTTCATACAAGGTATGCTTGGATATGACTCTCTTAAAGTTAGACGAGACTTATCACTAATGGAAGCTTTTTATAAAATCATCACTGGTACGGTCTCAAACCCATCAGTGCTGGAGTTAATATCACTGAGCATCCCAAGGCACACTCACGTTCGTAGGTATACTCTTTTCGCGCTACCGGGGTGTAGATTGGTTACTGTGAAAGAGTCGCCATTAGTACGCGCATTGACCTTACTCAATGGTGTTCTTGATTGGGATCCGGGTCTTGACCTGTTTTTCTCAACGCCTGCTGTATTTCGCAGAACTGCTGAAGGATACGTTCAATCATTGTAAACGATTTAGACTAGTAATCTGTAATGTTTACAAATAATGTTGTTGTAATAAATAAATAAATAAATAAATAAATATCAGGCGTTCCAGCTTATTCCTCAGGTGAAGCAACGCGTCTATCGCCAACCTCAGAAATAAAAATAAAATTAAAACGAATTTCTTATGTCCCATAACTGGACATGTATCTTTCTTCACTTCCTTCAGGTGTACTCTAAGTGGACGAACCACATAATTATAATATGCACAAGAACAGAGATGTGACAAGAAGTCGACGGCCTTGAGAACCCTCTTTGGTTCTTATTCAGGAAGGAAGTTAAATTTACATAATATTATGCGTAAGGTGCTGCTTCGATATAATGTCATTATGCCTTTAACTACTCTTAAAAGATGGCACTATATAAGGTAATGGTAAAAAAATGCTTATCATATCTCTAAAGGTCCCTATAAACCAATGGACAAACAGTTTTGTATGTATGTCGCAGTCAAGTAGCTTAATTAACTATTACTAATAAATTCTTAACTAATTCAGGAAGCTAGTTCAACGGTACCGTTTAGTAATGAGGTAGGAGGCTAGACTGTTAATTGAATGGCTAGCTAAAATACTTAACTGTGACGTATATGTTTCTTTTGAAGTTTGTCTAAATGGATTACGAAGAAAAAAATTGCACGAATAATTTATTAATAAAATAATTTGTTTTATTACTTCAATTAACACCATCCAACCTTCAGTATGACATTATTTATCACAGCATTGTTAAGTACATTTAGATTTTCATCCCTACTGCGGAGCATATTCCGAGCGTATGTATGTGTGTCTTATACCTATGAACTTACCAAAGCACGCCCTGCAGCCTAAACAGCCTGTCGGATTTTAACAACGATCTCTCGTTGGACTCGTCCAATTTGTAATGTTTTTATTTTTTATATAATATTATATGTGTCGTAGGCTGTATTTTTAAGGAGTCTGGTTTTTGTTTCTACAATACCTACTATTTCACTACACATTTGTCAATGTCAAAAGATAACAAGACGAACATAGAATGCGAGGATCGATGGAATAGGTGTTGAAGTAATATATTTGATGTAACTTAAAAACTCGAGAATTTATTGTATAAGTAAAAAATATATATAAATATAAAAAAGATTTTTTACAAATAATTACATAATGTTTAAAGGACATTTTACATTTCTTAGATAAATTTTCAACATTTACGCAATTTTCAGCAACTTCAAAAAGGCGAAGCTTCCTCCGATTTCAAAGGAATATTTGAGCTGCCTTCTCTGTAAAATTCACCCTGTATAATTTTATATATTTAAGGGTAATTGAAGAATTTGAACTCAACAAGTAGGAATTTGAACTTAATTTTGCAAAAAGGATTGTTAGCCCTTTATATGAAGCCAATTTTAATCTATTTTTATATGAGGACTTAGTGTTTTTATTATTATTTCAATAAGGAACCCTAAAATTAAAGTGTTGTTTCATACTTACTCCTATCTTACTTTTTCTTACTTTTACGTTGTGTAACTAACGGACAAAACTCGGTTTATACTAGTATTTATAACATTTTAGAACTGGAATTTTTAAACGGTTTTATTTTTATGTAACATAGATGAGCAAAAAAGATTTTTATTTTTTTTTCCCTAAGGAAATATGGGTCCAAAGGTTATATTAGCGCAAAGAGAAACAAATCCTTGCCTACCCATAATGAGCTAATTAAACTAACGATTTGTTTAATTACAAAAGTGACGCAATTGTTTCAAAGTAAAGATCGATCAGCCAAATAATTGGCACTTAGATCATTGACAAAGTAATCAATTACAATAATCATTGTTTATATAAATAATCTACGTGGTAATTGACTTTGCAATATACTAACGACTATTTTTACGTTTATTTTTCTGTACTGTATTTTCCTGTTGGATTAAGATGAAGCATGTAATGTAAAAAGTAATTTTATACGGAAAAAAATGCAATCCAAAATACCTGGTTTTATATACATTATTTTCCTAAACTAATGCCATATGCTGCTGTATTCCGGTTTGAAAGGGGCTATAGAAGGGAAACACCAAGCATTTTAGTTCTTAGTGGTAACAACATATCTCTGGCCGAGTGTATCTTGATAGGGCTAAAATCCTAGAAGAGATTCCAGATTTTCTTGGATGGCAGTGAACAATTACAATCAAGCGTCTTGCATGCTCGTATGCCTCTACAATTTCATTAAAGAATATAAATTCTGCCTTTTTGATTACAATATCCAATGAAACAGGTTATACGTCCTTCACAATTACAACTGTGGTGGAATATTATGTTTCGAATTTGCATGTTTCGCTATTCTCTGCTAACATGAAATGTAACGTACATTTAATCACGATATAGTTTAAACGCACACACACAGTGAGTCGCCACTTCATAATCACGAGTTAAAAATAACTCATTACACCGGCGCACGCAAAAGACGTATAAAACTGAGGCGCACCCAATTGCTGATGTAATCGCATGTGTCGCGAAACAGACTCCGACCGATGCCGGCTAAGGGCAACGGGGACGAAAGGTAAATTAAAGTCGTCTCTGAAAAATTGTAGTGACTCTATTTGTAGAATGTCTGAGACGGCTAAGAAAGTTTGACATATTGTCGTCTTTGTACTTGTAAATGTATCTTCGTTCTTTGAATGTTTGTGTATAATGATAAATATGATTTTCTTTCGATTATTATTTCGACCTTGCGTAAATTCCCGTTTACATGACATGTGACAAACTTAATTTTGGGGTCTCGTGCAAAGGTATGAAAAGAAAAGAAAAAAATGATTTCGTCATTAAAGTTGAGTAACAGTTGCCTCATAATATTGACTTAATCAATTTCACTAATTTCGCCAATAAGTCTTCAAGTATGACTGAAGGTACAATAATATATTTTTATATCGAGGATCGAACTCGAACACGTCAGTATACGGAGATATGGTGACAGTGCGATACTGGTCATCATACTAAAAAATATACGCATCAAGATACGTGCCGTGGTCATGTCATGAGTCACCAGTGGGCTGCGGACGACATCGCCTGTTATGGCGAGCTGACCTTAGTCGCCGTGCGAGTAACGTGATTCGATTTAACGAAGAGAAATGATGGAAAGCTGTCCTGTCATATCCATTGATAAATGATATTGAGATGTTAATTTGTGACCATTTCTAGGTTACGATTATTTAGTTTAAAAAAATAAAGAGCTCAAAGAATATTAACGAGGCATACAGCTCTAGTTTTTAAGTTATTACTTAGCTTTTAAGGAGTCCCAATGTAATTTCTGAATACTAAAATGGAATACCTGAAATAACTGCTGTTTGCTTGCTACAGCCTTCAAACCAGAACATAGCAGTGCGAAACTGCTTATATAAATATAGCAAAAATGAGTGTGATGGTGGTGCATTCGAAGTTATATCACAAATGCTTCTACAGCAATTACAAGTAAACTTTGACAAAGAATTAGTACTTTCTGAAAGGAAGTAGGTTAAAAGAAGTGAACTTTTAGGCAAGTTGAACATGTCCCCAAAATTTCACATTAACCTCACGACAATCTTCCAGGCATTATGTTCGCTGAAAGCGCGGCGCAGCGGGACGTCTCGTTCCAATTTTCAGCTCCTGGTTCCCTGGAAACTGGGAAATGGTTTTAAAATTGAAAGCCCGCAGCAATTGTAAACGTTTTTCAGTGCAGCCGACCCAGTTTTGCTAAGTTTGTTTTTTAACGACAACATTTTGTTGGCTTCGTGCGGAAATTGTGCGAAAACGGTCTTCGTCGCAACTTGCGGTGCATTAGCGGCTCTGGTTTACCGACTGTACAAAGTTGTCGATGATCGTTGTGACCGTTAAAACCTTTATGCTTCTACATTCAGGAAAGCTTTCTCATATTGTTTATCATTAAATTATTTTCAACCTTATACTTAACGTCCACTGAAGCTGAGTTTGAAAATAGTGTATATCTAATACGAGATACAAACTTAGCTTCGATATCAGCCACGGGTATCTAGGACTGCAGATCTGTACACTGGCTTATCAACGCTCGAGATTTAGTCAAGCAATTTTTACGTAGTTGCAAATCTCTTAGACAGTTCAAACTCATTCAACCAATAGACACAGTAGAAAATAAAAGGACATAGATACAGTTTAGTATCTTGCCTGCAGCAGTCTGCGCTAGACCAACATAATCGAGTATACTCCACATCTTCCCCCTACATATCACTAATAAATATTGAATCCAACCAAGCCATGTGAAAATTTCCAGCACATAACATATTTTCGAAATAAAATAAATCCGTAACAGTAAAACGAGAAATAGACTCAAAATTATCCAGCGAGGAATATCTCGACCTAGTTTTGCGGAATCGTTCTTTACGGTACAACCTCGTTAGCTCCGCGAAATGGACCGGAAGGAAAGCTTTGCACTGAGGGTTCATATCGTAAAATGAAATGGGATGTCCTCGACGACGGTTGAACCTGGATGCGCGTAGGAAACTAATGGTGTTTACGCTATACTCATAATCAACATTTAAATATAAGGTTTTGTATGTAGGAAGCCGCAAACAAGCATGCAGTCCAGCCCTAAAGCCAAGGATACACTAGGGGACAAATGTCCCACGACACGTGTCGCCAGCGACGTTGGGTGAAGTAGCGCGACGTTGCCTGACTTTGGTCGACATGTCTG
>DWRA01002104.1:0-14837 GCA_018250295.1 Spathilepia clonius
GAAAGATATAAGTACCTTCTACTACGATACGTTTCGGTTTCGCTACGGACAGTGTCTGATACGTACTATGTCTGTAGTATAAACAGTTTTGTATTGAAAGCCAAAACATTTTTTGTTTATTGGAAAAGTACTAAAATTAAATAAGGTTGGAGCTTCAAAGATATTATAATGACAGTTTTGTATGTATGTCTGCTCTCACGGGTTCGGTCGCGTAGGTAATTCCATTAATCTCATACATTAGCATTGAGGAGACGGGTCGGCGCCATTTGATCTGGGAGATTCAAACAAAGTTGTTTTTTGTGCAATTACTGCATGTACTTTACTTGCCTTTAGGTATAAATGAATAATCGTGTTTCATAGTAATTATTAGTAGTACTTTTAAGAGATAGTTCTTTTTAGGTGAGCAGTGATAGCCTAGTAATCACGGCCTTTAGTCGAGGGGTCAGGAAATTCATATAATTATTTAAGGTTCCGATGAGACCATCGTAGACCACACACATCATCACATTCACACAGATCAAGGTCTAAAATTTTAGGTACAAATCTATACAGCACTGTGTTCACTAATTGCATAAACTTATTGCTTGCTTCTAATTTTCTATGTAAAGTATTTTTTTCAACACATTTGTTGCACTGGTGTTTGAATCGAATCTGGTGTCCGCCGCGAACCTAGTCTCTATACCTCCATTTACACTTAAATTCAAACGGGCCCACGCGGACCAAATAATCCACCGAAAGCTGTGATGTTTAGGGTACTAACGCATACATTGAAAATCTTTCAAACTCAGTCGAATTTCCAATAAAAAAAGCCTATAAAGTCCATTCAACAAATATTTCCTTAATATTTGGGTACATACAAAGCAAAACCGCAAATAAGCGCAAACAATTTTTCCCAACACAATTGGGCTGCACTTTAGTGTTTGAATCAAATCCCTTGGCCGCCGCGGACCTAGTCACGACACCTCCATTTATACCCAAATTCAGACGAGCCCACCCGAACCCGAATAATCCACCGAGGGCTATCCGGCGTTCTCGTTTGTTGAAACGCCAAATCGCAGCACATTATTCTAATTCGCTTTCACGATAGCTTTCGAAGAAGCTATTTATTCCTGCCGTAAGCTCAATTCGCGGCCGCTCGGCTCTGAGCGTAGTTTAAATTATGGATGGTGTAGTATCTGAAATAATATTTCTGATGTGCACTGAACCGCGGATAAATCGCGAAGATTGCCTCATTTAGCAAAATTTGAGATTAAGATAATCCTTTTGTGTAAGCATTCTTTTGCTGATACAAACTCAATGAAATTTTGAGGTTTTGGGAATTATAACAAGTAATCTTTTCTGTGACTTTCATTTCATTCCAACAATTATTCGTTGTATATTATTATTCTGTTATTAGGAGTTCTAGTGAATTTGAACTAGTCTAGGACTTAAATCCGGAGATCTCATACTTCTCAACACCTGTGAAACTCAGTCACCAATTACGAAAACAGGGAAATATCCTTCATATATCATGATATAATGTCGGAACACATGTGGCAATCTCTATTTCACAGAAGTGCCTCAGAAGTGAAAGATATTTGAGATATAAAAACACGTGCCCGATGCTAATAAAGTTGGGCAATATCGGAAAGGTATTTTGTATGAACGGTTTTTCAGGGAGACCAGAAAAAGGGGAATAAAACGAAAAGAAACGAAAGTGGAAATATGACCAAGTCATATTTTATTTACTGCATACAATAGAACCTTTATCAGCGTTGTATCGAGTTACTACGTTTCGAAATATGTTCCGTTTAAGGGACAGAGTAAACGCGATCGTATCTGCCATCTACATTTATATCTCTAAAAGCTATAGAAATATAAAAAATCGAACATTTTGTAGAGTCTTTTTTACGAAAAACAAAATTTAATTTTGTGTGATTACAAAAAAAAACTTAACATGAAACGGATTTTATAAAGTTGATAAATGTTCAAATGTTAAAGATATACACTAACAAAATAAAACACATTTTCCACATGAAAATGTTTCCATCGGGCCTTTATATCGAACACAATTTTAGCAGTTTTCCGACAACGTACTTTTCATATTCGCAACGCAGTAAAACATTCTAAACAAACGTTGGATGCATAAGATTTACGTGAGCGAACAGCGTAGCGACAGTGGCTCAGGCAAGGGTTAAAAATAAAAGCAAACGAGTTGAGTGAAACAAGGAAATAAACCGAGCGCAGACCAGACTGAAGACGGCAAAGCGTTCTATCGGTAAGACTCAATAATTGGATTCGAAGGGAAAGAATTTTAGCGAAAAAAATGTTCGACAATTTGTCAGTCAGCTAGGCGGGGATCTCGACATGATCGTGCTTCATCATCGTTTTTTCGTCAAAGTGCCTTGCCCTACCACGGAATTCTTATTACTCACCCGCTGTTACATTTCGTGTATACTAAAGTCACTTTCCCTAAATAACTTTAATTTAGTTCGTCCGTCCTAAATAGCGGAAATCGAGCTGCGTTATTGCGCCTCCCGAGTCTTATTTAATTTTTTTTTGTCAATAGAAACAGGGCACTTTTTTTTGATTAAACAAGGATCATGTATCTAAAACTCACTACTAGGAAAGGCCTAGTAGTGAGTTTTAGATACATGATAGGAGAATTTATTAAGCCTGATGGACAGATATAAATGATAAATTAGTTCCTCATTTACGCCATCATTGTGTTTATGAATTTCCAATAAACCGACGCTGAGGTGCAGCATAGTATAAATAAATATGTTGTGATAACTCATGCATCGATTCGGGTAAGCTTGCAGCGAATACAGTTTAGCCGGCGCGCAGCATATGGCCCAGCCGACTTCACGTGTGAAAAATACCTTTTCATCTAGGGAATTCGTGCGGAGATGCCGAACTCTTATATTTATAAGGAGAAACGCGAAATAAAGAAACCGAATGGATGGAAAAAACGTACGAAGTCTCGCTCGCAACGGTTGTAGATCTCACTGATTGTGAGATACGTCGTGCCGCACCTTGAATTATTTGACACTTTGAATTGTCACCGCCCGCTCGTTTCTGTTGTTATTTTTCGCCATTTCCCTTACACGTCAGTGGAAAATGCGTAAGCAATAAAACTAACTGAAACTTGTTACAATGCGCCTCTTGTTTGAATACTGTCGACTGGGTTAACATTATAATTCATGTCGCTCCTTTCTTCGGCAGTCAAAACGCTTGTAAACATTAAGACAGGTTTCTGTTTACTCTATTAAAAGTGTTAGTTAAACATCTTAATATATTTTCATTGAAATAAGTTCTTATAGATAATAGCCTGGTATAAATAGTACCATATTGGTTACGGTTAGTACCATAATACAAGTATATTTTATGTTGAGTTTTAATTTACTTATCAAAATTGCTGACACAACTCTTTAATAATCTACATATCATAATTTTTAAAAATACATTGCCACTATTTTTATAGGCAACAACCGGCGTAAACTCTATTTTAATAATGCTGTATAATTTTATAATTCTATAAAATTGTATTTTGAGATTAACGTAGAAATCACCAAGTCGGATCTTATACTATGTTTCTTTGGAAGGCTATCTTAAATTAACTTGTAAATAAAGACAGTATTTTATAAGTTATAATTACATCGTGATTTTTTGTACAGTTCCTTTCATAAGTTCAGTCTGTTTTAATTTCATCTACATCAACTTTGTCTTCTGTAATCTTTTCCTAACAATATTTCCACCTAAATCTCAACACCGATCTTTTCCTCTCGATTTTTTTCAAAGCCATCGCGAAATAAATGAATTAGCATACCTAATTGTCTCTTGAAATGGGAACAAAAAATGGAGAGCCCCTCCGCAGAATCCGGACAGTTTTCTACGAGGCAATCAAAATTTAGGAATAATTTAACAGCTCAATCCACATGCAAAGTCGTGTTTTTAAAACAGGAAAGTTAACGTAGGAATAAAAGTTACGCAAGACTGTGAAAAGAAAGATTGAAATATTTTAATTAACGTCAGCCAGAAAAGTGAGGATATTAATTAGCCGACCCTAAATCGGCTTTGCAAGCTTACCGAGTCGCGTCCGCGATGTCGACTTAGAGAAAGTATTCACACACGCGTGAAACGAACCTCATTCGACTCAGAAGGAGCCAAAGCTCCTTATTCAAAAATAAGACGCTGATGCTCTGTTGTGAGCTCAATCGGATGCCTACTTTGATTTTCTCATTTCAAAGCAATCCTTTCGTAAAATTATATGATGGAGATAAATGAAACGTTATAAGTCCATTTTGTACAGTCGCGAGACAAAAATATTATTATTTGTTACCGTTTTGCTATAATGGCTCACGCCTTAAAACATTTATCGCAATGCACTACCAGATACTGCTGGATTACAATTTGCTTTTTATAAATCGGCTTATATCGTTCCATCGATTCCCGCATTGTAAAAGGATAAGCTAGTTGGCGCGTGAACGAATGGCTATAAAATATCAATTAAGTTAATTTTAACGCTTCGTTTTTTGTTAAAATAAAAAAGATTTACAACGTTGCTGAGGCTGTTATTGATTTTCCAGTAAACAGTTCTTGCTATTAAAAACTTATTAAAAGGCTCTTAATAAGTCTCGTTTATAATCTATTCTGTTGAATATATTTTCATGTTGCTTTAGAAAGTTTATAATATATTTGTGCTGAATGAAGTTGAAACTTTATAGTTGATCTTAAGGGTTATAATTAACGGGTTAGAATTCATTTTTGTCCTATGTTGATATTATGTGTTGGTGTCCTAGAAGCGCAAAGGGGGTTGGAGACGTGGATAACGAATACAATAGAGCACATGAGTTGCAGAATATCCCTGTGAAGTCATTCATCGTCTGATTTTTTCTTATTAGCAATATAGAAATAGCAAAAGACCATTGAGTTCATCTGATTCCAAGTTAATCCAGTTCAAAAATTCCTGCAATACTTTTTGTGGTAAAGAAACCACCTACTTGCAATTCCGTGACAGTTTACCTCCAGTTTATTGCTCGTATTATAGCTCATATGCGACCCATTCAGTGCACCGCTATTGCCAATCGAAAAATTAACCGGAGAATTTTTCGCAGCATTTGTGAGAATGCGAAACCGTTATCAGAAAAACCGAATGACAAGAATTGGGACAGAGCAAACAGAGCAAAGTGGAGTTCGGCTATCGATTCAAGGTTCTCATTACTTTTTTCGGATTTGCCCCTCTTACGTGTTAGAGTGCACGACGCAACCACGTAGCCCCGGGCGTCGACAATTACACGTACAGTGCTAGACGGCTAATACAAATCGTTCGCCCGAGGGTACATTTATCCCTCCTTCTCAGGGAGAAACTATTACATCATTGTTCCGTCGCATTTCGATTTTTATTCTCACTTATTGGCAGACAAAAGTAGACTCTCCACAGACAACTGTAGGACACAAATTTTTATTGCGCATGGCATTCGATTCTGTGTCCATCAGATTGCCTCTACAATACTACGGCAAAGTATGCTCCACTTTGCGATATTGTTTCTACATTTATATTGCTCTCGTGTTTACTTGTGCCGCGCTTTTGACTGCAGCTCATAAATGGAATTTTTAAAAGATTTTATCGTTATCGAAGTCACTTGTTTCAGGCCGGCATATTTATTGCGTTTTGCCTGTAATTTATTTAGTAGGTACGTTGTTTGTTTATGATGATTCATTGTTGAATTACTTTAACGTGTGTACCATTTCGGGTACATCGTTAATTCATCGAGTATTATTGTTTTTAATACAAGCGTCTCTTTGAGGCATAATGATAATATAATTTACTGTATTGTTTTTTGGCTACGGTACAGCTTTCTACGTGTGACGGTAACTATCTTCAGTTAGGTGAACATTATAAGGTTTACAGAATAATAAATATCATGTTATTGTAAATAGACTTAGAAAAAATTTGCTCGTATTGTTGTAACTTTTATAACTGTAATTGTTAATTAATTGGGAAGAATAAAAATGTATACCTAGTACCTTCAGTTTTAAAATACGATTACTTTATATTATTTCTTAAGTACATTATTTTAATTAAATAAGAAATTAAGGAAAGCATCAACAGATTTTCATTCCTTGTGTTTCATTAACAAAATCTGGGAAGCCGTGTTAAATTACATAAAAAAGTCCTTAAGGAGTCTGTACGTGGTCCTGGAGAGCTATTCCAGGAGTAATTAGTTTGCCATTAAGCTAATATATTGCCACTCTAGTACAGCTCGTTCCCGTCCAATGGGAATATAAAAAAGTCAATTCGGAAACCTCGAGCTTCTAGTCCAATTTTATTATAAGCTGGCTATTTGACTTTGCATTTTAGACTGCAGTCGATTCGTATTAAGAACATTTAAAAAAAATGATATCTCGTAATGACGTCTACTTTAAGCTTAAGTTTAACACTCGTACCTTTAGGTAATTTAATGAAAAGAATCAGAAAAAAAATTATGAAAATAGATTCATTATTTTGTAAAAGTACTTTAATATAAGAAATTATCATCAGCTCTATGAGATATCATCTATCATCAATAAATAAGCGAAGAAATAAATCCACTAAACAAAACAAAATCAACTAGTGTTCAAACATAATTATTGTAAATACTAATCGTCATAATCTTAAAATATGACGCTTATTATTTTCTTTATCGATTAAAAACGATCTAATCGTATCACATCGATCTAAAATCTTTTAATCAAGGAGTTTACGAGTCTAATGTTGCATGAATTAACATTTAGTTAGAATTAGAAGTTATTAGATAGAAATTGATTCTAGAAACATCATTCAGGCTGAAATATGTAAGCACATTATGTTTCCAACCTATATACGACTTAGAGAACTTTCTAATACATTAAAGTTAGAAAAGTAAAATTATGATATACATATTTTCTCGTAGCTCTGAAACTAAATCAAGGATCAGAAATTTATTCCCAAAGTCTACAAAACTTACTCTAAGGCAAGAGAAACTCCCGGAATATACTCATATGAACAAACACAAGTGTGACGGCACGATGTTGGTGCAAATCGTTACGTTGCTTCTGTGTTCGTGTAGCGCATTATTTGAACTTGTAGACTAATAATCAATTAGTACTAAATATTTACTCAAAACTATGAGTTTCACATATAAAAAATTATACAAGATTTTGAACTACCAACGCGAATTTTTCATATTTATACCGTAATAAGACGAAACTTCACATTCTAATCCACTTATTAACGCAAAAGAAGCAAAATTAAATATGAGATTCATATAACCAGCATTAAAGGATTTGTAGTCTACAAAATTTTAGTGAACATTATGAAGAACGAGCTTTAAAGATTAACTTTGCATTTCGCAAAGCTACAGCGGTCAAAGCTTACAAATTTTATTTCACGTCCGCTAGAGATAAAACATGAACATGAAACTGCGTCGAAATGGAACAAAAATTACAAGCCGCAATGTCGCCGGTGGATAGGGCTTTGGAGGCCTTCGATCACCCGTCAGCGCATAACCAAATTAGAGCAATTTAAGTCAGGAAATTGGAAACGCTATCGGGCGCTCGGTGCGCTGTTGCAACTCCAACGAAGCTACTGCGCTGGCATTTCAGACATCCACCGTTTCGGCAACCCCGGCTAATGTCGGAACAATGCACGAATCTGGACAGACAGATCCGACCGGCCCCGAAGATAAACGACAATCGTGGAGCGTTGTAACAACTGATTGATATACGGCCTGCGATGATATCGTACCTATAGTGTAGTTAAGCCAAATTCCGGACCTGCCTCAGTTACAGTTCGAGGGTTGCTGACAGTAAACGATGTTTAGTTAGCGATGCAAACGCATAGGAGCACAGTCTATCCGTACTGAATTGTTTGGCGTTTATACAGTTCCCTAGTTGGAAACAACAATCTGTGCAACTTGTTTGTTTTGTAAGATTTATTGGCAAGTACGGCTATTACCGATACAATCCGTATTAGGCCATATCGGTTTGTCTGGAGAATAATTTAATATACTTACGATTAGTTCATGGAAATGTGATGAGAAAAATATTATAACAGAGGTCCCTTCAATTCTTCTTCTTTCTTCGAATTCTATACGCTTTCAAACGAACCAATATAAACTACTAGATTGTTAATATTTTGCAATCTTATAAAATGTTGGTGTATTACGTGCGTTTTATTGTTAGCTTATTTTAATTTTTACCGACCCTTTTAAAATAAACTCTCAGCTTGATCTCAACCTCTACACTTCCTCCCGCACTTTACCTATTCCTGTACATTTATTAAACATTTTTGAAAAGCCTGCACTCTTCTCATCTTAAAGAAATATCTCCGTCAATTAAATAAATTAAGTGAAATCTCCCATGTCTATTTGAAAAGTGAACTTTTCAAACCATTTCTAAATCAAGCTACGTGTTGTAATTATAATGAATTTAACTGGAAAATTTGTAACGTTATTGGGGGAAGTACAAAGTCAAGAACAAATGATAAAATTATAGCAAGTAGTTGCACAAGTTGTAGTGAAAGGAAGCACATGTCTTGGGAGGTAGTTATCGGAAGGAGCGACGGTCAGAGTTGGGAGCCCGACGGCTAAAACAATAGCGAATCAAGCATGCAACGGAACTTTCTCAAAGACACCCTCTTGTGCGTGCGACGCTTAGCGAAGCTCACTAACTTTATATTGGTTAGGGAACTTCATCGTTAGCCAACGAGAAACCTCGATCCAGTAATATAAGGCATCAGATTGCAAGAGAGCAAACTATTAATTTATAGCACTTAGGACACGTCAGACTTAGGAGGTACTGAAGAGTAACTCCAGACAAACTTTCTCGTAACTTTTAAATTGCTCCCAAATGACTGGAGAGTCAATATTGGAGAACATTACGAAAAATCCCCAAACAAAACCGCACCAAATAAAGGGATACGGTTATTTTACTTCCGTTTGTGAATCTAAAAATAATATTCGCGAAGACGCAGATATTTTTACTTAAACATCCCGGCCAAAATTCTTGCGAATAAAGTTGTCCGCTTAACATTAAATATAAGATCGCTTTAGCGAGGCAGATAGACAGATAAAGACGGCATACATTTTCATGAGAGAACAGAAAAAAATAAAATATAAGCAATCCGCGGCGAAAAAGTGAGGGCCAAGTGTGCGTTTCAGTTGAGTGGGACAGACATTGGCAGGCAGAGTTTGTCTGTCGTGAACCAGACGGTCGTATGTATCATGGAGGGGAAAATGAAAATGGTGCCTTTCACGCAGCTACTTAAACCGGCATTAGAAAACCACAAATATTCTAATCGGTGTAGGCTTCAGAGATTACACCGGTCGTTCGGCTAATTAATTTTTAAGTCGGCATCTCGGTGGCGGGCGGCATTCGACGTCGAAGTGAATTCAGCAGCGATTTGCATATTAATAATAGGCAAGTTGTCATCGCGTTTCTGTTGAATAAAGATTACCATCAAATTACATTTTTATTTCCATTAAACCTTGTATAGATGGCCTAGAACTGGTAAATACATTGTTGATTAAGAAAATAGCTTACGTCGCCTTTTAATACTTCTGCTTTTTATCTAAAAAGCTTGATTATATTTTTTAACAGCCGATTTGCATACAAATGAACATCAAAATGAGCTCTTACACGATACAAAGTGTACAGATAGTATTGTGTACACAATTTGATAGACAAGAATTAAGCGAATATGTGGTGCTACGTGCTGCAGAACTAATTTGCTACCTTTAAACTTTCGCTCGAAATTGCCGCGAGTACTTCACACATAATACGTGTTTGTTTAAGCTTAATCGTCTGACGCTATGAAATTATCTTACTGCCTTATATAAATTCGTTTCAAAATTAAAAGCACGAATTACTTTACCAAGCTACATTTTGATTATTAAAACAAATATTTTTATAGTCTGCAGCCGGCTGTAATCTAACTTTAAGATACTATGTCGATACTTAAACACGAAAATGCCAATCAATGTCTTCAGAAGACATTGAAAAATCTATGGATATCCATCCATCTATCTAACTTGTGCGTAAATTTTGCTTGAACAAGATTTAAATCTTATTTTTACGGTGCTTTTATTGCCCGGCAGCTCTTTAAAGAGTAGATTAAAACTACAGAGAGCACGTTATCTTTATAAGTCATTAGTACAACGGCTGCAACAGCACTTTAAAGTTCGGAATGGGGAGAATTCTATGAAAGAATGCTCTGGGGAGTTCTCACGTATAGATCCGTTTTATTCATGCGATAGGGACCGTTGTGTCGTGACGAACAAAATTTGCGCCGACCGTTCGGGCCATAAATCCGACGTTTCCTAAATCCTTGAAAGGGCACTGTTGAGCAGCTTTCATCAGAAAATTCTCCATTATCTGAAGGAAATCGTTACCGGGGTTCAACCTCGCCCACCCTTCGCCCGACCCGACGGGCTTTCATTTACGACGGCGTTGCGTGCACGCGTCCCCGCGGCCTTTGCTTCAGGTGGGCGTAGTCATTGTGTTCGGTATTTAAGTGGCTCATTTGATATTCTGAGACAGTTTGCATTCGGAAAGCTCGCCCGTGGGGAGAACCAGAGCGGTATCGAGACATCGGAGTCACGGAGCACACGCACGCCGGCAGCGCGTCGGGTACGGCAGCCGTAATAGCAGGACTTCGATGTGATCGCGACGTGACGTGCCGGTGTCGGATATATGATCCGGTGCGATTCGAGCAACCCTAAACACTACACATACGCACACGCACACGCACGTGTTACGGATTGCGCCGAGTTTGCGCAATGTTTATCCACAAATACACTAATGAAGGCACCTACAAAAGCGACTAGATTGTTAATTAAACTTGCTCAAAATGTGACACCCTTACGAAATGATGCCGAGCCGAGAGCACAGTGCACGGCTTGAATGTTATTGAATTAATTTGTAATCAGAATTCTCGGTGTGCGTTCTTAGTGGATCCAATAATAGAATTAATTTATTTATCTTACTGCGGTATACATTTTAGGCTTCTTATGTGACGTGACACGTTTCGATTGGTTCTGACTCAGGTAGTTAATTGGCGGGATAAGTTAGATCACGTGCCCGTTTTATGGAAATCTAGGGATTCGATTTACTTCAGTAGGTAGTTCAGTGTACGTGCCACGTTCATTGTGACAAAATTTATCAAAGAACAGAACAGTGAAAGTAATCGAGACTCATTGTTTATATCTAGTAGAATTAATAAAGGTACTGAAAGATTTTATTTTGCTGATACTACCGCTGTACCGAGGTTCTGAGCTGCTAGTTTTTAATTACAATAATAACGATTACACAGTACGACGTAGTCACAAACGTAATCCAAAAGACCCCATCATTAGGCCGACGACCAAAAGGAATAACCATTCCCTTAATCATTATTCTTAAAGACTCTTCATTAAATTCCTTTTATCTCTCCCGGGATATTTCCTTCGCTTGGCATCAATCACATTCACTCCGAAAAACTCGTTGGCTTTATTCTAAACTCTCATAATAGGTAATGAAGGTTTTGATCGTCGCGGGCGGCTGGCTGGGGCCGATTACTTTGAGAGCTAGCACAATGACTCCCCGCTGTACCCAATGTTGAATTCCGAAAAGTTCCTTAGTCCGCATCCATGTTAGATACGGGGCTAATTACGACGAAACTTTTGTAGATAGACACCTGCTCTGACTCGCGGCCGCCAGACAAAAGCCCAACTTATCGCAGTCCTGCAGGCCCGGCCCGGCTGCTAGACGAAAATATACCCTAACTATTTCAGACAAGACTCAATTTTAAATACCAACTTTCAGTCGACGCGTCGATAGATTGGTGCTAAAACGACTCTTATTCGATATCGATCCAACTTCAAGGAATTGTTTCCTGATTGAAAACTTCTACTTTTTATTTTTTTTAGTTATTATTGTAAGGGTAGGTTTTTAACTACTGTGAAAAAATAAATATTATCACAGTTACAAAATTATCTCAGTGATATTGTGTTCGTGGTGACCAAGTACATATTTTTAACATTTTTAGACTACCACTTATTAATTACCCATCTTCTAATAATACTTTAAAAGCTTTGTGATTTAAGCAGTAATTATTAAAGAAGATTCAAATATTCTTAAAATGGAATAGTAATGTCTGAAACTATGTTAACCGCGTAGTCGCTTATAAATTAGTATTTAATTTTTTGATGACACACTTGAAAAAACTAACGAACGAATCCGATTACGTTTACCTGTAGGGAAACTCTTCAAGAGAAACGTAGCTTTATGATAGAACGCAATGGCATACGTGACGTTCCAACGCAGTCTCTAAGCTTAGGTATTTGTGATAACCTTTATTAATATCCGGGTCTTGGTATATGTTGTGTGTCCTATTGAAGCTACATCTAAATATTGCTGATATGAATTGATTTTATTTAAATTCCCTTTCAAAAGATAACGCAATGTACATACAGGGTGTCCCGTAAGCTCCACGACAAACTTGAGGGATATATAGCTTAGGGACTGACCTCTTAGATAAAAAATTACCTTACTAAAAGTGTCTACGTTTTTTAAATATCGATTGCTTTTTAACTTTTTAAAAATTATTCCCTTTTAATCTCTTATCGTTAACTGCAGGTACATAAAAGGTGACACACTATTTATTTTTTTCTGTAAAATACTAACAGATAGTTGGTCTATCATATTCAAATGTAATTAAGTTAACATACACTAAAAAACATGAAAAATGGCGACTATTTTAAGATTTTCAATTTTCTAACATTGTTCCTCAGCTTTGAGTACCTTCGGTGAAAAAATTGCGCTGAGCTATAATTGCATATTACGTAAAAAACTTGTCTAGTTAACAGACATTTCAGAAATGTACTACCTATATATACCATGTCACAAAAAAGACAATGTGAAATTTTCTAAAACCTAGCGTTCAGCTAATACCAGTCGTGACATGACAGCATGAAACATGAATTCGGCTTTATTCTTCTAAAAAGTTCTACGTAAATTATGTTTCGTAACGAAAAGTTGCCTCAATTTGCCCACTCAACTCTGACGCGGTCTCCCAAGCGCGATGATGTTACTGAATTCTTGTTGTTCTTGAATTCTTTTATAATGACGTGTACAAGATAAGTCTAAATAAAATGAGGTTGAGGTTTGTATGTGATTTAAAAAATGCTCTTAAATGCCTATGAAGTCATATGTAGATCGTATCCCTTTTCTTGAGGATGTTATAGGATATTATGCTTGAAATAAAAGATTTGTAGAAACATCTTGTGTTCTTCTACTGTGTTCAATAATACATGCAGTCAAATGCGGTCACTTGTTGGTTATATTTTTCAATCTTAAAATTGTTGATTCTACAGTTGTACTTTTTTTTTTTTATAACCTAACCAGACGATAAGGCTGACGGGCCACCTGATGGAAAGTAGTCACCGTCGCCCAAGGACATTTGCAACACCAGAGGAGTCGCCAATGCATCGCCGGCTTTGTAGAAGCACTCTTTTCACACCTCGCTTGAAGAACCCCATGTCATAGCGCTCCGGGAATACCTCAGGTGGAAGTTCATTGTATACAACAATAAGGTCTGATGAACGAAGTATTGCAAATGAAATGCAATTTTATTTAACAAATTGTTGTTTTAACTACTATTTTGACTTAATAACAGCACAGTTAAGTGCAATAAGCACTTCTGGTTTAAAAGTGTGATAATAAATGTTTATCCGAGATGCTCTGACTTAGTCCTTAGAGGTAGCAATGGTCCTGTGGCCAAATTCAGGTGGGACTTTAATCTTGTCTGAGGTTGATTACAAAAGCGCATGAGCGGTAAGCCCAGTTACCGATGAACTGTATGATCTTTTGCTATTTCCAATATATAGAAAAAACTTACCGGTCCGAATTGTTCGAAGTAATTCTTGACGTCTTCCAGCGTTGTGGGTGCTGATAGCCCGCCAACGAAGATTTTCTTTGTCCTGGTCACCATCTGCAAGAGAATATAGTCGTTAGTTTTATTATACATACAAATTTAAGCTAATATCAAATAACAATCATATAAATATAGAATATTATTTTGTATATGATAATGATGGTTGAGATTCGCGTGGTTATAAAATGAAGTCTAACAGATATAACGATCGTGTACGATACCGTGTCGTGATTTTTTACGACGCGTTCGGTCAATTTTTACGGAGACACGTCACGATAGTCTATTGTTATATAGATATTATTTTATTTATCGGCTAAGACGTTCACGGGACCTGTTTATTTGTACATATTTAGACGGTACCTTCACGATATTAAGGGATCTATAGATAGGGTCCTCTAGTAACTAACTGTCATAAGCATTTAGAGTTCATGTGGTCTTTGTTATGTTTGAAAAGTATCTACTTTCAATCTTGAAAACTTATCTTTTAATTATTGCCAGAGAACAATATATTTATGTTTTCACTCTAAATCGAATTACATATACTGTAATGACAGCGATGGGCGGCAACTACATCCTAAGGTTTGTTATCCACCTAATGCGAAAACAATTAGAAGCAAGCACACCAGGCGGTCGAAATGTAAGAATAATTACCGTTAATATATTATGCAATCCACCCTCAGAGGTTAGCGAGGGATAGCGGATATTTCTGAAGAACGCATAATACCTACGTAATGGGCAGCGAGACCGACGCCACACTGTTCAGATTGTTTTTCAAATAAATACCTCTTTACTATGAAAACTTGTGTTTCATCTGCTTATCGTTGTGGAGTTATAATTTAATTCGCCTTACATACATTCAAAGTTACACAAATTCAAAGTTGTGGTTTAGTGTTTATTTTGTTTGTGATTTTTTTTTATATGATGG
>DWRA01002105.1:0-14837 GCA_018250295.1 Spathilepia clonius
CTGCTATTATTAGGCCTAATAATAGCAGTATTAAGCGCTGTCTTCTGGTTTGAAGGGTGTGGTAATGGAGATTGACTTTTCCGAAAATAAAGTATATATGATGCGCTTAAGGTGGAACCTTTTCTGTATGTAGTTGGTCACAAATGTCCATTTGACAATGACCATTTACCAATTGACTGCAAACTCTGTTATGGTCACTACGGCAATCTAATGTTAAAAAACATTTACAGAAAATTTCACAAATGACTTAACCTCTATCCGAAACAATCAGATCTGTACCACATTTATTACATTCTATAAACTGTTCTATTATCTATTGTGTCTATGCAAGAATGTGGTTTGCAACCGGATGAGATACGGCGAATTCAAAAAGATTTCACGCGTGCCCAGTTTCGTAATTTCTGAAGTTAATGACGTGATGAAATTATCTCATTCAAGATTCTAGTGAGATTTTAGTGAGCGTGGTGCGTGACGACGGCGTACGTGTTCTGGCAACCTTGAACGTGTCTCGCATTATAGCCGAGCGGCGAGAGACTACGGCTAGTGTTCACTCAGTGACGCCCTCACTACGCCCGCTATTATTAAACGAGTTCATTGGAACATCTATTTGCGCAATTTGTAGCGTCGCACCCGAAGCATTCCTATGACCTTACTGCCTCTATGCGTGCATCGTTATTGTGCTTGCAATGCAAACGGCGCATCTCGTCGCCTGCATAGCGAAAAGCTTTCACTCGAAACTAACTAAGAAAAGTAAGAGCTACGGATCCAGATTGTGTAGAGCTGTCTGCAGGCTCATTTTCAATGTGACCGTTTCACTTTTGAATAACATGCTACGTACATAATACACTCTTGTACGAATTTGTTCCTAGAGACGATACGCCAGTGTGCGTGGCGCATGCGCTCTCGGTGTCTCTACACGCGCTGTCCATTCACTGCGCAACTCATCCGTCCACCGAGACGTCGCAACATTCGTGTTTCTGTAAATATTCAGCCCGATCAACTTGCGTCGCTTCGACGGACTCGATGACATTTTAAAGTCAAATTTGGAATGAAAATTTTAAAATATCGGATCGGAGCGTCCGGCGAGGCGCGAGCGTGTGTCGGCGGTGTCGCGGTGTAGCGCGGCGAGCGGCGAGCGGGCGGCGAGGCACCGCGCCTCCCGGCCGCGGGCGGTGCGAGTGTGCGCGAGTGCGCGTGTGGTGGTGAAGCGAGGCTCGTCGCGGCGCGCCCCGTCAGTCGGCGGCGGCGAGTCACGCGCGTCGTCTCGTCCAGCTCTCTCTGCACTGTCGCTGCACTTCCACCCGCACACCTGCTACCGTTCAGGCTTCGCCGGCTCTCACGCTCTCGAGCGTGGAGGTCGCGACGACCTCGCGCCGCGGTTTCGGTCTTCGGCGGTTTCACCTCGCCTCGCCAGATCGGCCCTCATCGCTCGCTGCAGTGACCGTCGCGATACTTTTCGAGCGTCCGCGCTGGTGCGTGCTCTGACTCCGGCGAGCCGGTCGGCCGCCGCGTGCTGTGACAGTGAAATCGTGAATCTCCGTTCGGTGCGGATGTGCAGTGATGGATAAATAAGACAGAAGCGCGAGTGTACGCGCGAGCCGACGAGTCGTCTATTTTTCTGGCCGAGTACGAGAGCGGTTCGTCAAAATTGAGCCCAAACTGTATATAGGTGGGTATCCGAAGTCTATTGTGGCCGGCGGCCGTTGCGGGAAACCAGCACGGTGAGAGCGTCGGCTGCTGGCAAAGTGTTCGTTGAATATTTATAGCAGTGCAAGTTGGAAGTTGGAAAGTGTCGTTCGCTCGTAAGGCGGCGAGGGCGGACCGCCCGCACTAGTCGTGTTGTGCCCGCATGGCGGTCATCCGCTCAGCTGATTTACTGTGGAACAAAAACAATACATTATTTTGTCACTCCTAAAATTGCGGTCAATTACATTCATTGGTATTTCGATTGCAACTATAATCAAGTGACTGTCGCGTTTGAATTACAAAACTGTGGCTTTTAATTTAAATGACTTTGAATGTCTTTTCATTCATCACTGTCAGTTAGTTTTTGTAGTAACTGCTTGTGTAGGCACAACAATTTAGATTATTATTATTATTATTATTCGATGCGATTCTTCTCGAATTAAAATTATACCTTCTTCATATTCATTAACCTGATACTTCATTATGTCTTCAAATATTTTAATCGTACAAGTAACGAAAAATATTTAATTCCCCAATCGCAAGTATCCTTCAACCGACTTCACTTTATTAAATTTGATTTAAACCCGCGTTCCACTTATGATAGCGTGTTTTATATCTGACATTCTCATAAATATAACCTTCGGTATAGCTAAAGTTATCTTTGTGTTGATACCTGACGCAGGTCAACAACATGCAGTAGTAAACAGCTTAGCATTAGCTGCTTTGCAAATTGAATTAGTTCCAGAGCCAAGACCAACAGAATAGCATTAAAACTAATACTTTCATTGGATAAAATGCTATTACATTCTCATTTACTACATTATAAAGAATGTAGGTAAACATTAACATATTTTGCACTAATAGATACGCCGTGCTCATTATTATAAGAATTAAATTTCGCTGATTGTAATAAATGTATCGAGTTGGAAGCGGTTTAACTCGTTTACGCGTACTGAGTATTTAAATGCTTTCTTTCACGTCTATAGTATACTAGAAACTACAAATTTACTAATTCTCCATACTTTAGGAAATTAAAAATTTACAGACAAATTTTGCAATTTTGAAAAAATACACTTTTTAACTATTCATAGGCTTTTGACGACCTAAATTTTAATTTTTAGACGGTGTTCAAAATGCAGATAGTAACTGAATATTATTACCAAGTTTATAGGTTTGTCGTTTCAACATTTGAGTTAACCATAACTTTTACTCATGAAAATCTAGTCTAGACGGGTTTATTTGCTTGGGTATCCCACAAGGTTAAACTATTGGGATCTTTCTTTACATACATTATATTATTGTTAACTTTCACTGCAACTTAATTAAGGCCTCAAGACTTGTAAATAATAAAAATCGTACTCACATTAAATTAAATCGTATTCACATTAAAAAAAGCTAATCTGCATCAGCACTCATAGGTGTGTAAAAGACGGTTTCTACACTCACAACCCCACACTTGGATTTCTTATGTCGTAGCTGTCATGCACACACACGCAACTAAACAAACACCGAGACCCAGAACACAAATCTAATTTCATCATTTAGATGTCTGGCTGACCGGAGATCGAACCCAAAACTCCTTGAACGTCAGAACTGTATTGTAACCGCTCCACCACGTGGCTCGTCACAAATTAGAACAGACATTAGAAGTTACAGAAATAGTAAACAATTTCAATTCGTACGTGCGCCTTCAGAAAATTTATTCATATTTGAGATACGTGCATTTAAATGAACAGGTTCATCTATGCGTCTAGACGACGACACGGCGAGTGAAAGTGCTGCCCTCACTTCATATCACGGTTATGTTGCTAGGTCATAAAGAGTATCAGATTGAGTAGGAAAACAAATAAAAATCGCAATTAAGAATTTATTGCTGCAATCAATCATTCATTGCTATAAATCAAAACGTTTTTGATAACACATCAATTCTGCACGTAAAGATGCTTTTACAAAATATGCCTGTATATTTTTTTAATAGCAATACCAAGAAATTTATTAATATTATAAATAAACCCGTTCCACACGTCGCTTGCATTTAAATCGTTTCAAAAACATTTTAACTGATTAAAAACACCTGTAAAATGCATTTCAATGCCACAATGCAATATGTGTGTTGTATTTTTAATAAGTGAACATATTTTTGTGTAACCTTTATGCTAGTAAACAGATAACACTCACTATTAATTGTTGTTGTTCGATGCAATGGAGATTCTAAATTTGAATATTTGTGTAATCGTGATCAAATATTTTGTAACGAATCTTAAGAACTGTATAATTAAGCAATGAATACGCAACTTGCTGTAATTGCTAGTTACGAAGCAAGATATTGTACTTAGTTATTACGTTACAAACTTTTAGCTTTGGAACTCCTAAAAGTTCTACAACTTTTAAGTTTTATAATTATATAAGTTTTAAAGTTCAATATTTTATATCATCTATTTTAGTTAATTACATCATCTCTTCAATCTTTTATCGTTTTAATGACCTACTTCTTCCTAATATTGGGCCGTCATTTTAGAAACGGGTTTTCATACAATAATACTGGATCGTGTCAATTTCTGCAGAAACGATTCTTGTATATGGTACTTTATTATCTAATAATATTAAGTTATCCTTAAGAATCCCAAGCTTAAGTTCAGGATAACCCCCGTTTCATAAACTAAAATGAAAATTTTAAGAATACTGACAGAAATATAGAATTATATATACAGTGCTTTCTCTAGATACCACACGAGAGTGATTTATGTGTGTGTGATGGATGAACGTTGAAAATGTTACCGACCGCAACTGAAGTAGCAACATGTCAGTGAACACCACAGATTAATATTTTGGCCGTGATTCAAAGAATAGAAAAAAAATGTGCCAATTTCCAGAATGGGGGCAAGGCCGTGCCCTCGATTCGCTCGCAGGAAAGCATTGGATCGCGCAATAAATCCACAGTTGTAAACTCTTACTGTCTTGTAACCTAACACTGGTGCAACACAATCCAAACAAGGGTCTCCGGCTCAAATTACAGTGTTCATCCATCTCAACCACTCAATTCTGCGGTTAGCCTAATCTCCTGTATTCTTAATCCTCCTTCAGTATTTCTTGCGTAATCCTTTATGTTGTAAGCAGGATTATCCTAGTTAACTTCATTTTGATTACTGTCAACTAACCGCAAAGCAGATTTAGTTTGATACGAAAAATGTTGCCTGGGATTTACAATCAAAATCGTGTTAACGTTTCAGTTCTCGACTATTTACAGTGCCTCAGCACCATTTGACATTCAAATAGCCACCGTAAAGGCGACTGGCGGGCTTCAAATGTTGACCGATTGCATAAACATTTAAATTAACGGTCCAGTGAATTGATGTCCATGAAAAAAACATTCATATCGAGTACCACATTTTAAAATTCTAAAAAAATAAGATGGCTACCGTTTTTAAAGTTTATCTTGCTTGCTTCTAGATCATTGTCTGGGTTATGTTTTTCACGTTTTTCTTTAAAAAGTCGTACTGTATTGTTAAAAATTGGACAAAACTGGATAGACAAACTCTTGAATAATATATTCAAGTATACCAAATTTATACAGGTGTGCATTACTATGGCTGTTGACAACGAATATTAAAAATAAATATGAGTAAAGACTAGTCCATTTACGATTTATCTATTGAACCGTAATAATGCATCTAATTCTATAGCTGCCATGTTAAGAAATACTGAAAAAACATATATCGTGGTATGGGATCCAATTTGTGGGTAAACCCATAGGTTCCACTCAGACGCCGTTTGTCGGGACCACGGGAATGCTAATAGCACTAATACGGAACCCCATGTGCGAGTTCGATTCGCACTTGGTGGATTATTTTTAATTACTCATTTATTTTAAGTCCTTATTAACATTTTTTCGTTACATTACCATCGCGTCAACATAATCTAGATAATTATATAAAGGTTATTTTAACAATCGCACTTATTAGGTTCAAAGACCTAAACAAGTCAGCCTAGAAATGTCACGAGTGGCTTCGGATTAATGTTAATAAATCAGATAGTTAAATGGATATGACTGACATATTTCTTTGTGATTAAATGCCACCGCTGTCGGCATCTCTGTTATTCTTTAGTTTGTTATTAACTTATTTACATTTGAATACGGCGGGTCCTTTTGATGCTTACCGTTTTGCTGTTTATATAAGTAATAATCTGTTTAATTACTGCTATTTGTGTAATTAACCACCTTGGTTAAAAGATTTATTGGCTGCGGAAAATAATAGCTTCAAATTATTAAATCACAAGATTTATCGAGTTTACTCGAGCCGTTCAAGACCTTGGGTTCCCGCCCAATTCAACTAATGCCAGTCATTAAACGTTCAAATTTGAAATTTCAAGTATATTGCACCGAAACTCATTATCACCTCGGAAAGTCATGTCAGTTGGTTGTTGCTTGTGTCAACAGAGACGACGCGATTGCAGGTGCCTACGAGCGGGACGGCGGTCGTTCACCCCGCCAGTCACCGATATTTGGCTACACTATACAACACCCATACGTTATAACCTATAGTTACTATAAGATAACGGGTCTCGACCGAACGAGACGGGTGCCTCTCGCTCGGGAATAGGGACGCACCGTGACATAAATCGAATTCGGAACTTTTTAATTAAAGAATGCACCCAACCCTAGTACAAAAACATTGACAGATCAATAACCTTAATCTCTTTGTAAATAATGGCGGAATGGCAGTTTCCCTTTTAATATTTATAACGCGTTCCGTATCGCGATTGGAAAGGTGAATATTACAAAATTCTGCAAACGGATGTCTGACATGATAAAATACACATAAATTTATTTTATTTTCTGTGAGAGACGGTACAATTTGTCGATTATCATCGAAAAATATGTTTAAATAAAACCGGTTGCACGAAAGCGCCTGTAATTTGAATATTTTTTTGTATTTAGAGTAATATTTCAGATTTGTCTATCTAAATAAATGTTAAAAATCATTTTAAACAATAATTAAACTAAGTTTATGGTGTTTCAAATACAATATGAAATTGAAACTTTTTTAAAAGCTAAATAGAAATCTGAAAACCGTCGACGAAATACGCAAATTCTAATTAGAAAACATAAGATCCTGCATTATCAACAACTTCCATTAATATCACCACACTTACCTTTTAATGAGTCGATAAACACTTTGTCTACACTGGATATATATTAAAAAGCGAAACCAAAGATGACATTTTAAACTTGTATTAGATCTCCCTCTAAAGTACCAGGATGTTATAAGTAACAAAGAGTTGTCCCAGTGCATATCGGACTTAGAATGCTCGCGGGGAGGAAGGGGACAAGTGGGACACGGTGCGGGCCGCGCGGTTATTTCGGTGCCCGAATTGGGGCGGCCCGTTAGCAGCCCAGCCATCGGCCGGTGGAAACAAATAGTTTATACCGCACCTGTAAACGTGACAGCTTAATGGATTTTGTATCCTATCTGTTACAGAAGAATATCAATATCAGAAAAAATCGTAATATAGTTGTATCTAAGTTGTTATTTTTGTATAAAGATTATACAAGTAATGGTCGTCCACCTATTATTGTCCTACTGCTAGGCACGGGTTTCTCACACGATAAGAAAGGTTTAAGCCATAGTTCACCACACTGAACAAGTGTGAGTTGTTAGACTTTATACACAATTCATAACTTTTTTAACTCTTGAGCATGGCGGTTTCCTTATTATATTGTGTTATTACTCTTCAACGTTAAATCATTTGATATTTATTTAATACAATGCAAAAAACATAAATACACCAAAGGAAACAATACATACTTGTATAGATAATTTTATGATTTGTATTACGCACCTAAAGTTAAAAGTTCTCAAGTGCATGCCTAAAATATAAGATCTAGGGCCGAAATTGACATCATTAGACTATCAGTGCCTACGCTTATTATTAGAATCTTTTGAAAGATTAATTCTGCAAAGAATAGTTTCAAAGCTATTACTCAAATAGATATAAAAAGAAGTCCACTCAATCAAAGATAGCACTTTAAATATCAGATCTGCAAAGCTAAAGTTATCCCACTTGCTAATTGCTGGAGGGTAGCCGATAGGAGAGCTAATGATGCTTGAAGCGATTAATTGTGATTTGCAAACTTGATTACCTTGTTTGAACACGTTTGTACTTTCTCTAACATTAATTCATCTGGGACGCACGTTTTGCCGGCGTTATTATATTTCTGCCCAACAGGTGTATCATGCTGGGCAAAGTATACGTTAGCGTCGACTGAGACTGGTTTGATATAATAAAGTAATTTCATACCGACACTGAAATAGATGTGTCTGTAAATTTTATGAAGTGTACCACGACTTCACATTGCTAAAAGATATAAGGCCTTTCTAAAAGATATAAGCTTTTTTAGATATTTTCGCAAACAAACATAGTTAGACAGATAGAAAAAAACTTTAATAATAGTTTTTTATCGTATGTACGTTCATGTATTTAGTAAGAATCATTTGTTTTGACATTACAAACAGACACTTCAATTGTAGTTATTTCTATAGATATAGATAAAGTTAAGAACAGTGAGTTGTAAGAGCATCTCTAATATGTCGAGTTTAGTTTTTAACACAAGAATGTGATCTTCTATTTCAGAGAGATCAGAAATCAAAATTTGAGTGACGTATGATATCTCGGTTGTCTTACGTATAAGATTGGCCGTGGGCGGTAAATCGTTTTAAACCGATCCTTGGCGTATTTCACGCTTAGATTGATATGATGCTTCCATTAAAACGGGAGCCGAAAATAGTTTAAGAGGATTAGTTAGAAAATTGTTTTGTACGAAATTTTACTTTTAGTTTAGTATTAAGAATTACTGGTACTTTTAGTACCTCTTAAACTTAATCAAGACTATAAACAATCCAGAATTCTCTTTTAGAAATCCACAGCTATGATTGTCTAAATGTACTGGTTCTAAAAGATATATAAATATAGAATATAAGATAAATGGTACAAAATTCTGTTGATAGTATAATCAGTAATCATAAAATCTGAGGGTAAATATCGTAATGGAAACGTTAGTCAAAACTTTTCGGTGAATGTCTCGTAAGGTACAAAAGATAATTATTGCTGGTTACATCACTAACCGAAAGTGACATTGACCTTGCTGTGACTGGTTTATTGAGTGTTTATAAAAAGTAAACATGTAATCAAGACAGTCATTATTGCAAGAATTAAACCATTATTATTTTATCAATTTCAAATTGTGGTATAGCAAAATTGTAGACAACACTTGAAGACACTCGCGAAAAGTTAACATACGATTAAATTAATGCAGCAGTAAATAGGTAAATATAACTATGCAACTTTAAGAAGAGATAATTGACAGAATGATTCATCGTTCCAGAATTAGCCAATTCATTTTTTTATTATATAGAAGTAATAAACGAGCATGCAGTCTTACTGATGGTAAGTGCTTTGTATATCTGTAATTAACCCCAGATAATATTAGAGCCCTACCTAAGGTCGATTATAGATGCGATGCTATCTCTTGGGGCAAAGTTGGAACGTCTCGGATAAGCATATCCCGTACCACATCCTGAAAACCAGAGTACAGCAGTGTTTAGACTGTTGTTATTAGGCAAAAACGTGCTGCGGTGGTGCCACCGGAGTCGAACGACAAATGCTTCTGTCAACTTCAATTCGATTCGATAGACATACTCCATACGGATTAAGAGCCAATTCTTCTATACAATTTGTTCTCAATTCCACGGAGAGGCCAAAGATCAATCGTTATTAGAACCTGATAGTGATTCAACCGCAAATTTGGATACAAAAAATGGTTGACAACCTCAACCTATTCGACAAAATTATTCTTAGTTTTTTTCTCGAGTGGAATTAATTATTTTTTGCTCAGGTCACTGGTTGCGCGAACACTTTTATGCGTTGGATATGTTAATTTCATTACCTAACAGTAATGATTCAGAATCAACCCACTCTACATAAAGATTGTAGGGTATTATTACAGGTAATTTCGAATTACCAAACAATCGTTCGCGATCCCATGTTTGGATTGGAGAAAAAAGTAACGGTTAGAAATTCATAATCATCGTATAGACAAAGCTTGTCGAATTAGATTATCGATTTCTCTGAACGTTGAAAAAATAATATACGGCAATCGAGTTAAAAAAGTCGATAACCGACTCACTCTAGCACACTTTCGAATCACGCCGTCTTCGTCCGTCCCTTGCATTCCACACCTCGCTTACCCACAGCGGACCGGTCCTCGAGCATTGTACGAAACTACGCTACGCGGCCAGTTTAAAAAGTCCGTAAGGCGACTTATAGTTGTAGTTGACCGGTGCTTATCGGCCTCGGTGGAGTTATACGAGGCGAGGTGCGGTCTCAAGGTGAATCGCCCGGTCAACACACGTTCGATTCGATCGAATGCCTAGACCAAACACAGCCGCGTGCTCTAACTATAAATAAGCAATACAACTCTAAATTTTGGAGGCGACTCATCAGATCTATTGTTTTGGATAAGGGTCTTTGAACAATACATTACCTACGTCAAAGTTGATCAACCTTAGTATCCAAGTCAAGTACATCTAATTTTGTTGAGCTTCTTAAAACTATGATACTACTTAATGTTTCTACAGTATTATTTATCAAAAACTTTAGATCGAAAGCTATTGTTATACATAATTTCTAAAATGGCTACCCTACAAAGTCAAACAAGAATGAAATTTCAAGAGGCAACATCCCTTGAGACGAATTTTTTCGTCCAAGAAATCTGTGTTCCCAGATTTTAATTAATTAATTAAAACGGTTTCCGAGAAGCCGCTTACCGGTTTTTAGTTAGGCACAGATTTATATCAATATTAGGCATAAATTCTAATAAATTAACGTTATACCCCTTTTCGTGACACTTAAATAAATTCATTATAATATTAACCTTGAAAGAGAATAATGGAATCTTATTAGCATTTATCACTCAATAAAGAAGCGATATTAAGTAGGTAAAACATTCGTTCAGAGATATTCACAACACATTAATAATACTCTCTATCCACTTGAGGTTAAAGTTTTTTGTTGCTAGGTTACGAGGATTTAATCAGATTACGTCTTGAAGCTTCATAATAAAAACGTTGAGAGAAAAACACGCAGACGATGTGTGGGTTTTTATAATCGGGCTGGTGAATTAAAATTTAAATGGTTTATTCAAAATCATTTGTTCAAAGATATTTTTGAACGACTAATACCACAGCTACCGAAGGAAAAGGTTCGCTATGGGAGTAGAAATGTGAAAAACTCCATAGATGGACTTATTGGTTCATTCTTCGAATAAAAGTTTGGGTTACAAAACATTAGCATACTAAAATTTTACGTCGCTACTTGCAATAAACGTCCCAACACAACCAGTTTTGCGAAGGATACGCTTTAAAAGTCAACCGGAGCGTTAAAATCGCTAAATAGTTTGGAATGGTCCGCATATGCATGCACGTGCGCGACTCTCATGCTGAATAGATAATAGAACTAGTTTGTGAATATGGGATCGCATTAGTATAGGACTAGACCTCTTTTAAATTTAACCCCTAACATCGATGTCAATGGAGCGAGCGAGGGGTCGTTTGTAGGGTTACCAGATTTGCGTTTTTCCTCCAGTCTTACACATAGATAGGTGGTCTAACCGGCTTTTGATAGACTTTCGGCCAATATCATCCACAAAATACTTTAGAACTTCTTTCAGTAAAATGTTATTACGAAGAAATACAATCCTGTGATCATCTTTATCATATATGACCCTAACAACACTAGTCGTTCGGCCGTTGTTCGAAAAAAATGAAGGATCCAGTCGTTAGATACGCGGTCTTACCGGCTTTTGATAGGCTTTCGCTCAGTACTGTTACAAAAAATACTTTAGAGTTCTTTTCTGTAAAATGTTATTACGTCGAAATACAATCCTGAGATCAGCTTCATCACATTTCAACCTGACAACCCTACTGGTTCGGCCGTTGACCGAAAAAAATGAAGGATCCAGTCGTTAGAAATCAGGAACCAGTGATTCACAGTTCCCCATCAATTGCTCGCTTGGGTTTTGTGTTAGAATATAATGGACAAGTAATTGGATTTGTGTATTCAAACGCGTTTCGATGTTTGAATTGAATCCTTTGAGCGTTTTGACTTACTTTTAACGGTACTTTTAACAGGAAACTGCTTACGTAATTCCGTTTTGAATTGAGTTGAAAAGGAGGCCAGAATGTTTTGTGCGATTTGAAATTTGAGTCCAAATCTCTATGTATGTATAGTCTGTATTTTGCGTATCTGTTCATTTGAATCTTGATAGTATAAAGCACTAGAATAATTTGTAAACATTAAAAAATGTATATAATGTATTTGTCGGTTGGCTTACGTCTCCTTGCTAGAACTTCAATCTTTAATATTTATGATTCCAAAAGTTATAGGCAAAATTATACGTATAATATTGTAGGTACTATAAATTAAGATTGCCTACACTAAATGTATTTATTGCATTCTACAATAATATATTAACAGGCAAAACTTTGTTTTACAAACAAAACAATATTATGATGATATTTGCAAACCAATTATATCGTATAGGAAACAAACCGCATCCAAACAGCAGTGCATTGTATTGTGCAACTTATTTTCGGCACAGCAACCCAGGTACGGCGTTTTCCCCACCCTTAACCCGAGTTCTTATCACCAGGGTTATTGACCCCGCTAAACATTCCTCCACTTGTCCGCATATTCCACGAACAGGATTGCATGCACACATGCTCGCTTGTGTGCGTGTGTGGGTCTGTTGTAGGCCGAAATGTCGAAGTCGATTAATTCGATACCTGAACAAGATATCTGTTAGGGCATTGCACTTAAGGATCTTTGTCCCATATTTTTTGTCGCTCGTGGCCACTAACTCCGATGTAGATGAACTTTGGTTCACTGCAGTTTTTTACGTCAAACGGGTTGCGGTTAGGGTTTAATAGCCTAAAAATATTTTAATTCTAAAAACTAAAGTTTATCTGCGTGCATTGTAGGTGACTATATATGTTCTAGTAATAGTAAATATCAATGTATGTGCTATTGTAGTACTGACTAGAGGCATTCCAACTTAGTTCTTGCAAAAGTCAACGCATAAGTGTACGATAAATTGTACAAGCATTTTATAACTTGCGAAGGTCACTAAGCAACAGCAACAAGTATCAAACCGATTTGTTACTTTTTAAAAATCGAGTAAAAGAATCTTTTCGGAAATTTCTTATCGATAAATTGGTATCGATAACATTCAAAATACCAGAGAAAGGGGTATAACTAGACACGGAACGAGAAGTAAAAGTAGTTCTTAGTAAAAACCGCGCGAGTCTCAAGACCTAGAATCGAGGTTAACGACCGCGAAACTGAATTAGCATAAAAAACTGCTTTAGTATCTAATATATTTTTTCATGCTACATGTTTTTCGCGATTCCACGATTTTTGATTAGTCAGTGGGTTGTTCGTTCTAACTAAATACCGTGTATATTTTTAGAACGATATCCTTTAACACGTTGCGGGAAGAGTTGAGTGGTAGAAATCGTTACGTAATAAAAATAATGCATCTTTCATGCGACTTTCTCTTTGTTTGTTTTTATTAGATGTGTGTGTGCGTGTATCGAGATGAGAGTAGACGAGCATCGTGCGCGGCCGTTTGTATAACTTTAATTAATACAATGTATTTATTTGTTTGAAATATTTTATTAATGCAATTTTGCAAATAACGATTAAGGAACTTCACGTATATATTTATGGCACAGTGGAAATGCAAAAGAGCATGCAGTCCTTCTGATAGTAAGTAGCCACTGCTGCCTTTATTTGTAATCGACCCCAGATAAGATACTCCCTGTGACCCTCTGGTAGGCTAGAGGTCTGTCTCAAATGTATTGCCCCTGAGGACCAAGAAAGCCTCAGATAAGTAAATTTACTATTTAAAGACCTAAGTATAAGAGGTCACCAAGAGCTACGGTCACGATAGACACTTAAATAGACCGATAAAATACGGCGTATCTTACCCTAACCTATAATTTATGCAACATTTTCCTGAGAACAAATTATACTTATAATGTTAAACTAGTATTGTAATAAAAGTTTGTACTCGGCCAAGGACCTTTACAACAACCGGGGGCAGAGGGCTGAATACGTGAACGGATTGTATAGGAAACCCCTCAATTACGTGGAACTATTTACTTCAAATAGAATGACAATGCTGCATAAAAGATTCTACTATTTTTAACTATGCCTTACTGTTCCTTAAGAACTGACTTCCAATACATATTTTGATGGAAAGGAAAGACATTGACGAAGTGTTTCTACTTGGTCCTTTAGAATGCATCCATGGGCGGAAATTGCCACTTACCATCAGGTGTTGTATGTCACATGCTCGTTAGTTATTTCTACAATGTAGAAGGGTCTGGGGTGCAATCTCCGTTATATATATATATATAACATTTATCGATAATCAAAAATATTCCATACTTATCTATATATACGCTACGTCTAAACTAAATCTGCCTCAAAAAGGCATCTTTATTAAATCCCGTCCAACCTTTCCGCCCATAAAGGCGTGATTAACAAACTAGATACATTACATTGCGCAAGCGCATGACAATGGGCAGTGGAGCCGAGCTTGGACGGCCTACTTACCCATCGGAGCGGCAATAGATGTGAAAACCGGCCAAGGTGATTTTAGGTTATGACTTATTAATCTACGAGGCCCCGGTTTCTATGCGACTTATTTGAATAATAAGTCTCGAGACTCAGGGATATTGGGTCGGGTACAGACTGACATGCGTGTTCAGGGTGATTTTGGAACCTTAGATATGGATTTAGAACCTTAAATGGAATATATGTCGAAAAAACCTAAAATGTATCTACGTCAATAATCGTATAGTGGATTTTTCTATTTTTAACACTTGGAATTGTTAATTGTTTTTTTACGTTTAGGTATACTTCTTAAACTAAAAATACATCCAAAGTCCAAAGACGATACGTCCACGGAATGTATATAGGTACATATCTTTATCTAATTATTATAATTACATTTTTATTTGACGACCCGCGTGGCGGAGCGGTCACCATACCGGTCTGACACGCAGTGGGTTCCGGGTTCGATCCCCGGT
>DWRA01002106.1:0-14837 GCA_018250295.1 Spathilepia clonius
GGGGAGCCCCCTAAATTAAATATATTTTTTTTATTTTTGTACATAATTCGGAAAGCGGTTTACAGAATACACTTACCAACCAAGTTTCAACTCTGTAGTCTTAATAGTTTCCGAATAAAGTGGCTGTGACATACGGACAGACATACATGACGATTCTATAAGGGTTCCGATTTTTGCTATTTGGCTACGGAACCCTAAACAGAACTTGAAATCAAATTTATATCAAAGAAGTAAAATAGTATATACTAATCTTCTTAAAGATTCTTTGAAATATGTTGTATTCGAACCCTAATGTAATTCATTGTAAGATGATAATACCTTGTTCAAGCTTCTATTACTGGTCACACCGTTAACACTAGTCAATTATACTTTACAAAAGCAGTAAAATGACGTCATAAAGATTATCACCATTATTGCCTTTTAGCATCACCATCAATGCATTTAAGGTCTAAAATGTGAAAAAACCTGCGCTAGCGCACATAGGGATCCAGCTCAATGTAAGGGCAGGTAAAATTGCAGTAAAAATAAGTGTTTTATGATTTCGATTTAAAATTCATAAAAGATCTTATGCAATTTTTACAAGCAAGTTGCTTAACTCCTTTGCTAGTCATAAGTAGATTGGACAAAGTTTTCTGCTTTTTCTCCTTTAACATGGTAATGTCCCTCGCTTGGTTATTTGAAGAATATCCAATTGTAAGCATGAACGATATTATGCAATAGGTCATCCACTGGCTTGTAAGCCGTCAATAACTTTATTTTGGCACGAATACCGATAATTCTTTGAGACTAACTATTTCGTTAAAATTTGTTTAAAAAATTCAAACTGCAATAAAAATAGAACGCAACCAGAACGGTATTCAAATGAAAATAAGTGGAAACGACGTCTGTTTATATTTTCTCCTTTGAGTTTTTGTTAAGTTCATAACTTGAGTTTTATTTCTGAAGTATGAAACATAACCATTGCTTGGGTAATTTAAAAATATACCGGATGCGTTTTGTTTTTCTGTTTAGAAGATGCCCAACGTATTTTTGTGTCTTACCGTGATATTATATAAAGCAATCATTTCAACAATCTTGTCAAGTAGGGTAACAAAACGGTGTTTTAAAAAGATTCAAATAGTATCTTTTAAATGGACCATTATCAACCATGAAGCCGAGATAATGATATTAAATAAAATCCGATAGAAAGTAAGATTTTGTAACCTTTTCTCTGAACCCAATAGCAATATTATTTAAACCGATCGCAGCGAGAACAGGCCGTGCTATCGCTACTAGTAACCGCGATGTTTATTTGCTAGTGCACTTGAACTTGCACTTACGCGACGGCGCCGATAAAATTACAGTTTTTTAGTTTTCTTTTACATTGTTACATCTTCGTCACTTCCAACTTAGTTGCTTTCAGTGCCATAAGCGTGACTTTTATTACGATTATAAATATAAACTAAGCACAAGTGCAGTATGTAGGTATACTGTTTAGTGCTTGATAACAATAATGGCATGACGTCAAAATAAACTGCCGATAGTAATATTGCAATCCGATAAAGGTTAAAACTTTAGCACGTCAATAATTGTGATCGGAGTTAGTATTATTATTACAAAACATCAGTACGAGTAGATAAATTTGAAAAAATACGTATTTGCCGTCGCTAGAGACAAATCAACAGTTACAAAATTTCGGCTATGCCGATGCTGCTAAACGCCAAATAAACCCGGGTCTGAGACATGCGCAGTAAAATTAAGAAATACCTACAGACCGAAGCCGAATTAATAGGCTTTTAGATGTAAGAAAAGCGTATAACAATTCGTATGAGATTTGATGAACATTTTTGTATATGTCCGATATAGACATATTTATATTTGAGTTCATGCATTGTACAAACCGCTCCACAAATACCTAGATGATTCCTTGTGGTTTACGATTTTACAATCTAACTTTAGAATTATAAACCAGATGGCTGGAGCTAACACTCAATAGAAATATTCGAATACATTTTACTCACACATTTGAGATACACTTATATCGCCGGTTTCATAATAATATATTTTACACTTATTAAATAATCAAGAAAATGTAATTAAATTACATTCCAAAGTCGCGACGCTAGTGCCGTAATTAAGACATTTTTAATTGACCAACAATTTACAGTTAAAAAAGTTTGACAATTTAAATTTTACTTACCTTAGTTTTGAGTAGTTGAAATCGATCAAATATAGCGTGCGTGGAGTCTAGAGAATCCCCAGGTGCGCCTGCAGATGCGTATAGAGTTTTATCAATTAGCTTCAGTGAGCATGATCGCGCGAATGAAATAGGTATACGCGGCGCGTAAACAGTGCAGCAAGGCCGGCGCTCACGGCGACCGCTAGGCGAATATCCCGAGAGAACGTCGTGCACGAGCGACCACACGAAACGCTCAGATCGATACCGGTGCTACCGCGCGCTCCCTTTCGAGTGCTCAACTAAATGGGGCTGGATAACAGCCTGACCGGTCACTCGAGAGACTGCAGCGAAACGGCGGGAGCTCTTACGCTAGGCACATTAACCGACACCTCGACTGCTGGGACGAACGGACCGAATGGGCGCTGAATCGCCCCGCGTATCTTTTTAAATCGTGACGTAGTGTAGTCGCATGAGAATCGCGTCGAGCATGCGCGTTGCGAGGTAGGCGCGGCGGCGAGGCGGCGGAGGCGGAGGTGCCGATGGAGGCATGCAAGGAACAAAGCGAAGTCGAAACGCTCCGCCGGCGTCGTACGAGGACCGCACCGGAGTCCCGCCGTACACGCGACCTTACACCACCATCTAAGACGCACGCAACACCATCGATCATCGACACGCACCGCCCGCGACCTCCACAATACTACGTTACATTGCGACCCAACCAGCCTACTTTACATATCGATTCCATTTCATTCCTTACTCACGAATTATCGCCAAGGTTCATTGCGAAAACTTTTATAATAACGCGCTACATTTCTTGAAAATTTACCGCAAATCATACAATGGGTATCTGAACTTCGTTGCGAAATTTTTCACACTCGACCAATGTATACTAACAATAAAAACGTATTACTAACAGTCGAATAAAAAATCCCAAATGACTTGTTCAACGCACACTCCATATCTAACTAAACACGAACGCACACTCGACACAACTATCTATGTACAAAACCATGACAAATAAATGTAGGTACTCGTATACTCGTGTATATCAAATACGAGATCCGAACACATATGAGAAACCTATGACGTATTCGAACGAATAACGCCAATCGGGATATATTTTCGAAGATTTTTTTATATTGTTCGGTCCTAGTAAAATATTCATCCGTCGGAGACAAAAAAACTTGAGGTTAAAACAATATTTTTGTACCGGGAAAAAGAATAAAAACGTATCGCTACAATAAGAAGCAATAGAAAGGGGCCTTCAATGGTACAACTATTCCGTAAAGTTGAGTAGGCTTTAGGAGCGAAAGCAAACAAGTGCCATGAGCCCCGGGCACTATAGTTTTCCAGTTCTTTGCTAACAAAGAACACATTTTGGGAATAACGATGTGTCATTATTCGTGTTCTTATATTGTATTCTACAAGTTGTTATCATACATACTGTTATCTACACATATAATTAAATCATAATCTTAAATATATATACCGTCAACTATTATCACACTTAAGCCCTACCGCGCATTGCGGTGCGAATTCACACAAATTTCAAGTTTAGTGTACTTACTACAAAATAAATATGTACGTACGAAATTTTTCTCTTTAGTTTACTACAGGTGAAGTGTCAAATATTTTTCGTTGCTGAGAAAGATTCGTAGCACCATTTGCCGCGCTAGTATTAAGATTTAAGATACAAAGTGAGTAGCGGAACACATTGATTAAGCCCGCATGATCTTTACGCAATTGTATCTATTTTAATGAAAAGGCGCTATCTAGCAGTTCGGACATAGACACAAAGCTGAACATAGGACTACCTAAGTATCAGATTTATTTAATAAGATATGAATGACGATCGCACTCAATTATAACTTAAAAGTCTGTGCTCACTTAAATAACATACATATCAAAATAAAATGAAGCATTTGGTTTTCAAAAATATTGTATTGTATTAAAACTTAGGCGCTTACAATAGATACATCTGTTTTCAGTAGTCGTGATTCTACACTTACCGCGAAATTACGCTAAACGAGGTATGACAATCGATGGAAATTTATTAAATGTAGCTTAGTTTATCGCAACTGTTTCCAGCATACTCAATATTTGTTAGATATTCCCGAAAGCAAGAATTCATATCTGAATATTAAATTATATTACTTGTACATTTCATCTTGTTTCAAACTATCGATTGTTGCATTCTTTGAAAAATACGAAAATAAGAGAGGAACAGTTTAAATAATTTTCCGAAAGTCCAGTTCGCCTTAAAGGCATATGTAGTTTCACCCGACTGTCCTGTCTGTCTGACCGAGTCGAAGCGAAAAGTGGAATGATTCAGAGCTCAGTCTAGCAGTCGCGTCTCTAAGGCACTCTCCAATGACACAGATAAGAAACGCAATATAGTAGCATAATGACGGCAAGTCCACGAGGAAAATATAAGTGCTTGCATATGCATGTTACACACTCGCTTTATCAACAATTCGGCCACAATCTCGCACGTAATGACGGTCCTATGCACCAAGAAGTATAAAACGAAAAAGTCCCTACCGATAAAGTGCCAAATTGAAGCATTAACTTATTTTATAATCCTAAAATTCATATATAATCCGTGGATAATAGCCAGACTTAAATCATAACAAATCCAAAGCGCGGGTAAATTAACTACGGGGGCACTTCAAATGAGTAATTATAAACTAGCCTCAACAATAAATGCAATACTTTTGTTTTTAAATAATTAAATAAGGTCTTGATAGATATTTACAATTTATCCCCAGTCTCTTCAGTGCACAGAGGGTGCGGCGAAGGATGTTTCGATCAAACTATAGAACTTGTCATTTCCCAACTTGTCGGCCCTTAGCGTCGCTGAGTAATCAGAAAAGTGCATTAGGGGCTTGTCACTCATCTTCACGTTTGGATGCTAGCTTTTTTATTTAACGTTCTAAAGTTTAATGACGCTACATTTTCCCATTACAATATTATGTCTCCGACTAAATTATTATTTGGATGTACGTTAAATTTTACCCACAATTTTAGCGTCCAATGTGATCCTGAAGATCACAATAATAAAATATACCACTTGACTCCTTAAAGTTTTTTATAATATTAGGACAACTAGAAGGGCGTCTTATAATACTACCGCTTTAATTTTATAAATGAGAGTAAGTATTTTAATACTTCATTAATACGCAAAAGAGGTTGCTAAAATAAAATCGATACATTTCTGGATTTATGGATTTTTGTAATGGATTACAGATAAGATTAGAAACCTGCCTGAGGCCCATCACACATACGTTGCTACCCCTCAGGACTAAGTTGGTACGGCCCGAATTAGTATGACCCCCTTATCACGCTCTTTAAACTAGGAGACAGCAGTGTTTAATACTTTTATTTTTAATTTTACATAAATAGATGTAATAGTGGTACCTCACTTACAAACAACCTTGTTTCTACAAGAACTCGAAGAAGAACACAAAAATTAACAAAAAAGTGTAATACTTGGTCACGGTACTGTTCAATTGCAGCCATGTTCCATTATTAACAAAAAAAAAAACAAAAATATCTATGTACTTCAACGAACACCATGTCCAACCAACCAACGAAATCGAATGTCCATTTTCTTAAAGTTTTAATAAACTCTTACCACATTTTTATGAGTACCCAGTGTAAAATAAATTTAAAAGTAGTAACCAAAGGAAAAAATAATATCCAATAGCATTTTAATTATCACCATAAAGCGTGTATCTTGATAAATTGTTTGCGTTTTAATTAATAGCCCCATCTATTTCGCACCACGTACCGAGTCAGAACTTCTTAATCATTAAAAACAATTCGAACCGGCTCGGAACGACAGGCTATTACTTAATATAATTAAATCATCAAATTTGTACTCGGTTTTGACCTGGTAAACGTTTTTTTCCTTTTAAAGGTCTATAGGCAATTTGATTCAAAGCTCTAAAAGGCATGAAACTTATTCCATATGAAAGCTTTCAGTGTATCATTTTATGGCAGCCAATTGTTTTACATCATTCGATTGTATTATTATATGCTTAAACGATGTCATTATTTTACAATAATTAAATAATTATAGATGTTATATTATTTTTTTTTTTGCTTACTGTATTATCTTATTAATGTTCGAAGGTAATAGAAACATTAATTCAAATTTGCTGATTGTCAAATAATTGCACATAACACGTCTATTGATTAGAAACGTGAATAAAGTATTAAGGTAATGAGTTCATAATCTGTTGACACCAAATATGTCAGAAACATACGCATTCGGATGTAGTCTTAGAAATAGACGATAGGTCTCACCACAAAAGTTTTTAGATATCAATAACAACACATTGAGTGTAAACTTATTATAACTTTCAACGTGGAACCAACAATACAAACACAAAATATCATAGAAATCGCTGAAGCCGTTTCAAATATTAACGTGTACGAACACAGTATGTAATTTATATATAGGACATGAAGGAGCATTAAAACTTAATATCTCGATTTTGTTACACGTTTGTGCGCGCATCGTAAACTACTTGTCAGTTTTGTGCAGCACAAGTTTCTTAATCGTGCCACTATCAGCGGTGCAAACAAGTTGAAGAGTCTTGTTACAGATCTGAACATCATGTACGTACTTCGTTGAACGTATTATTTGCGCTACTCGAAACACTATATGCATTTTCATTACTAATTAATTATTACCTTCGTTCTTTTATAAGAAGTGATATTATAACGATATGTAATACAAAACCCAGAATATTTGTACTTTCATTCGAAAATCAACTGAAACCCTCGAGCAAAAACTCTTTATCAATGTAGGTGAACAAAAGAGAGAGCAGATTGATTTAGATATCTAAAATATTAAGTTATAAATTAATAAAGCTAACGAAATAAATATGACTATCGGTCATATTTCGCATAACACAAATAAACAAGATTTCCAATAATTAACATAAATTTAAGGACGATATTTTCCACTAAATTCATTTTCAACCTACGAGATTACATAAATGTTAATGTAATGTAATATACGACTAAATAATAATCAAAGTAACGTATAAATCTACAAACCGAGTTTGTATGTACCTACCATTAATTGAATTGAGCGATCAAACCCTTCTTACTTAGAATATGCATTTTTAATGGCATAGGAAATAGAAGGCACATGCTACAAAGAACGTGTAGAATAATCTATCTCCTTCTAGTATGTGACATTTTTCTCTGTGTTGCCTCATAGGATTAATTAAGTGAACGGTGTTGATAGGATTATCCATACAGGAGTTGCCTGATTAAGTAACAAAGCACCACGACCTGACGCCTATTTCTGTCTCTCGACAGAAATGGCCGTGCAGCATAGTGCGTGAAACATAAATCAAACGATCAATTCAGGTTCTCAGGTCCACTTCCGAGAGCAAATATTCCGGAAAACCCGAAAAAAATGTTTTATTAAATTTCTACATCCAAATCGAAAAAATAAATCAAATGGTTTAATACTACCTCGTTGTGATCCATAACTGCATTTTTCAAATATGGAGGTTCAGATATGAAAAATAAATATGGTTGTTGCAAAAATTGATGACCCAAATACTAACGTGATAAAAATACGCTGTATTTTAGTCTCGAACGTGAATTTCGGAGAGCAAAACAGAGTATCCAGTGAACGCTGTACCTAAATGAGGTCGATTTGAATATAATAAGTATCTACACCAGCAGACATTCTTAAATCGCTTTCTATGGTCGAATACTAAATAGACGTCACTTCAAATTTGAAAAGACGAAAAGGTTTTATTTTATCATTTTATATTTAATTTCTTACTGTTTAATTAAACCCATGACTTCGCTTCTATTTTATCTTTCTTTATGACTTTACAACGTAAAACATTGTGAATTTACACAAAAATAAAATAGTATTCTTTTACGTTTCACCCTTGGTATTTTATGCTCTCGAAACATAAAATTTCTTGCATGACTAACATCATAAAGTTCCCATTGATAAATTAAAATTAAACAATTCTAGATGACTCCAGCTTATGCAACTGTAAGGAAATACTGTGATACATAACAAAGTGATACATAACAATATAACCCAGATTCGCGATACTAACGCTGCCAACAGGACGCAAACAAATTTAAAGGCCACACTGACCATTTAATTATTTTTAACAATTATTTTGATCAAGTTTACGAGATGTATGTCATAAATACTATATTCGAGAAATAGCGGATATTTACGTACATTCATAAGCGGGAATAGTGACGCAAATATAACAGAATAAAAGCAACTTTACGCTTCGACTACAATAAAACATCAAATACACAGGTGAGTTAGCAGATAGTGTGAGGCACCGGCACCAGTAACTTTGCACGAAGCTTTGAATACGATATCAGAGTAGGGTATTCACTAGATATCGATTTGGTCTGAACGCCCTGGGCTTTGCTTGGCGCGTTCAAGCCAGACCGCTAGCGAACAATCCACGGTGAAAACATTTTGCAATTCAGACGAATAACGAGCGTTGTAACTTCTGCATTCAGTAACCTTCATTGAAAATCATGCGCACAATGAAAGCGAAATTCAATTATCATTGAAAATAGACAAAAAAATGTAATCAATAGACAGGCGTAAAATTAAAACCTCCATAAGCATATGATTTATATCTGTGTATAACATCATGACAACTAAGAATGAAATGAAAGAATGAAAAAATGATTGAAAGAAAAAGAATAAAATCACGGTAAACAAGAATAAAAAAATCAAATACATAGAAATTAAATTAGCCGAAAGCGTAGCAATGATTAGTAAATTAAATAATTAAATAAACAATGATGTTATTGTAGATATAAAATCACAACAAAGAAATCATGAACGTCAATTATTGAACAACGAAAGGCCCTATCGTTTATTCATGTCGAGATACAATTTAAAGTTGGAAAATACCTAAAGACTAAAAGCTCCGTTGGGAAGCAATTCCATTACAAACTAGAATTACTTGTATTTCTGGGTTGAACATAATCCGATATGCGAATCACATACATATTTGTTAGACCGGTACAAGACTCAAGCCAGTTATATTACTAGGACAATTTAAATCTATTTACCTCCTTCATCGGAACGAGTAAGTACAGAATATCGTTTCAATAGAATAAAATGTATATACCATTTAAAACCTATACTATTATTACTACTATAAACATGTATGTGTCCAAACATAACATCTACTGTTTTAGATACCTTGATGTGTTTATTTTAGGTAATCTAATACTCTTGGAAGTAGGAGGATCAAATCACGCCAGTTTACTTAATTCTCATTGACATATTAAGCTACTTGGAAATATTTAGGCTCTATAAAATATTGTAAGCCGCGCCAAGAGGTGAACCCAAGCAGAGCTGCAGGCGGAAGCTCGTTAAAAATAAAGGAGGAAAATTTTCAATAAGACGTCAAGCTATATTGAAATTTTCTTTCGCTTTATACTCGTTAACTTCATTTCGCAATAAAACAATTCACTTGTCACTAGAGACTAGTCTCGAGCTATGTATTAAATTCTTATTGCATTTTAAATATTGTTATGATTCTCGTTAGTATAATTATTGTGAATAAATTGTATGGAGTATTTTTGCAGGAAAAATACTTCTAGTATCTAATATTTAATATCACAGCGACTAAGCTACACTCGCCTGCCTATTTACTTGTGTTGATTTTCTACATTTAATATGTGTCCGAATATTAATACACTATTGTATTGTTACCTACATTAAGGTTAGTTCCATATGTTGATCAATATTTTCTATTTATAATGTCTTATTTGATTTTATACTCGTATTTAGATTTCGGTGTCCTAAAATCGAAAAGTGGTAAAAAATAAAATCTAGATAAACGTGGAAAACATACCACAGTGTATCATAATAAACATGATTCAAATAGTTACAGGCATTTTTAAAGAAGCCTATTATATTTGCTATACAAAATACCATTTCTAGACATTAATTCGTATCAAATTTGGTAAGCTTTTTAAACAAATTTTTCAATTTAAAATATAACTTTTTACCAAGAACCTACTTATAGAAGAATCGAAATAGACAGATTTCCTATTATAATTTGGCATACTCATTTGTCTTGAGTATATAATAATCTAAACAAACTGTGTCAATACAAAATTGTAATGAAGAGAACAATGTGTCCTAAGTAAAGCAAACCTCTACAGTCTAACAAAGGTTCATTCAATGGAGTTTGGTATTGATGTTCATGGCTTTATTCAATATTTATTTACCTTTTGCAACCAACATGTACAGTATATAAAACGTATGTACTATGTTTGTATTATTATTTCAGTCTTATAAACGTAAAAGGTTAAAGGTAGAAATATTTTCTACACTATTAAGCTTTACATTTTAAAACTTTAAGTTGCGGTGTATTTTTTCTTCGCGTCGGATCTCCAAAGTTCAAGCATAAAAGACAAGTGTGGAAAATAGCATTTGTTAAGCTAAATGGAATTTTATCTACATGTCGATAAACAATATTTATCTACATAATACTTGTAGGTCCAATGGTATGGCGACGCGCTTTCGGATAACATACTAGAAAGCATTGTCATATTAGGCGATAAGCCAAATTATTCCGTTTACTTGTATAGTTTACACCGCGTTCAAATCAAATATCTTGTTGCGTTCTAGTACTCTCAACACACATCACGTTACCGGGTGTAGGTATAACTGGGCTAACGTTGATACCATACTCTTATACACGACACAAACACATTATTCAAATAGTTGTAATATGAGCCGATGTGCCTTATATAAGTAGGTACATAAAGAGAAGACAGTTCATGAAGAACTTTAATTTCAAATTGTAAATATTTTCCGTAACTGATATATCGCATAACACTCAGTTACCGCAAACAATTTTCCTTTGACAAGTTATTACTTTCTATCTGATGAAATGCATCTAAATAAAATCTCGCAGAAAATACTTCGGCAAAAGGTTTCTTATATGACTTCACGGCAATTTCTGTCTCTTAAATAGCTTCGTCTCATTTCCTGCGTTTCATCCACTTCGTATTTAATCTTTCATTCGTAGCCAGATTAAGCGACCAAATCTCGTCGCTTGTCATCACGGTATAGGTACTACAGAATTGTCAATGTCATAACGCCGACGCGACTGCAGAAATTGAACGTGCACAAAATATTACGTTTCGAAATCTCTCAAAGAGTCTTTCATCAGAAATATTACATTTTTACCCTTTTACTGAATCCTTTCTGGAATGTTGTATTTTCATGCATTAAAAGTTTTCAACTACGCGACGACGTATGTTTGCGATTTCTAAGGCACTCATTTTATGTGCTTCAAAGTCAATAAATTGGAAACGTAAAATAAGATTCGTATAAGATTTTAAAGGAATGGTTTCCGTGTTCACGCCCACAGTGTCGACCAACTACAGGATACACCGTTTAAACAGCCCAGACCATTACCGTCTTTTGAAAGAAAACTTCCATTAAGACGCAAAATGCGTCTAGATACAAATTAGTGTTACTGAGACCAAGAATACAACGCCAACAGTTTATCACCTATTTTTCTAAAGAAGTTCTAGAAAACCGAAGTTGACAGGCAGCGACAACGGAAAATAGGTCGGCTTCTTATAAGATATTGATACTTTGAAAAGAAGCAAAGTCACTATAAAGTCTTATTAAAGTATATTCTTTTGTTGTTGCTGAATGTTATTGTTACCAATACCAAATTACTTATGATATTATTTACCTAACAGTGTCGAAACACCTCCAATCTCGGTCTACTGGCTCCGCTAAGTATTTAAGTACATTATCTAGAATTCTAGATATACAGATGCGCAAAAGAAACACAATTTGTATCAATAATTCATCAAATTATAATACTTGCTTGGATCTCAAAATATAACTCTTCTACTAAATGATACTACATACCCATGTAAGGGTTTATTAATTTATATGATTTGATATATTTTGCTTGTTTCAATTTAATTTATTGGAATGAGGTTGATTTAAGTTTTGGTGAGCAACAGTCTGGCGATGAACTATTAAGAAAAAGAAAGATTTTGTATTTTTGAAAACTGATAGATTGTGACGCAAGGGAAATTTTTCAGTAGATAAAAAGGGGAAGAGAACATTATTATATGCAAAATAACATAATTAAACATTAGCTCGATCTCGCAAACTAAATTTGCGGCGACCAAGTCGTTACTTTAATAAACGTACGTTACATAAGAACCTAATTGTAACCCTGTATAGGGTGTCAGGTTAAACGAAGGGCGCAATGAAGCTCGTAGACATTTAAATAAAAACCACATAGAATTTATAACGGTTTATAAATATTTTTTTGCTTTACCGTAATACTTCATTTCTGGATTAGATCAAGCAAAAGCAGAATATTGAGGAGATACAAAAAAGATATGTAGCAAATTGACAACAAACACAACATCTTCCCTTTTTTGCGAAATGCGACAGCGCGTTTGGTGTGGAACCACTTATGTGTAACGCATATAATACTCGTAGTCATGACGTACTTACACTACTGCGAGGAAAGCGCGCAGCAATTGTTATTAGCAGACGTTTTCAACGATGAGAGTTAGATTTAGAGCGCAGTTAGTGTTCAACAATAATGTATTCTAATGGACAATCCCTAATCACAAATAATATCCTATTTTTTGTTTATTTGAAAAGAGAATCGAATACTGAACGGGCGTTCTTTAACATTCACTTGACTTACATGTATGTATGTCCACACTGTAACGAATGGATTACTCAATTTTAAACGCAACAAAGACTTGTGCGTTTGTTTTACTGTTCCAGCTTTAAAAAATATATTAATAAGACTCTGATTAATGAATCTCTTGTCCTTCGGCGTTAGACATATGTACATTAACCTGTTTTACATACGTTACAATTAACAACCTTGTAAAGGCTATAAAATAAATCTCTATAGTTTATTGCACACGTGTGTTGTGGTCGCGGGTTACTGTTTAATTAATGTGTCAATCTATTTATCCGCAAAAGCTACTATTCCCGCGACTGGCAATAATGACCTTTCGCGGTTCTTGTTGTTTCAATATCGTCGTCAAACGTCAAACGTTTAACGACATCGTAAAATGCACCAAATAATCTAAATAGTGCGTCGAAAACAGATCAAGGTTTTATGGAACATAATAAGTAATATAATCACCTAATGCTACCTTTAAGTGTTCTGGAATACGTTCCTAGAAAGTTAAGTCTATATAACCACGAACGTGATTGTTAAGAAAATATATAAAACAAACCATTCTCTATAGAAGATTGGCCATCCAGAGAGATTGTGCAATACAATTATTGAATTGACCACTCTTTTACGAGATTAGAAATAGAAGCTTATTTCTTGATACCGCCTAAGAGCTTTACTTAGCTCTTAAAGTAAGCGACATCATCTTGCTACTCGTAGATTAATCTCATTTTAATTCCTTTACTGGAGTCTTCATATTTCATTGTAGCAACAATATTCGAGGTGATCTGTATTGTAAGTCTTTTTAAATATCGTTGCTTATCAAAATCAATGAGTTAGCGGTGGTTGGATTAACCACAAAGTAAAAATTAATCAACGGTAATTTTAATAAAAAATTTGCAAACTACAGTAAACACCTATACACAAAGTGTATACAGCAGTATAAAATTTATTGATAATCAAACAGTGCAAAGTTGGTCGCCTATAGGCTATAACTTGAGCAACTAGTCGCTATAGCGTTTAAGTAGGTAGTTAACGATGACCGTTTGAAAACTACTGTCAAACTGCTCGGCGTCTATTCGGTTGCTCATATATCTTTAAAAATGGCATAAATCTTTAAAAGGCGTTAACTATCGACTTTAGGCGGATGTTTCGAGTGGAATCAAACAGGTAATAATTAAAGAAGCTGAACGCATGATAGATAACCTTTTCCTATTATTAAAAATCTATCTACAATGTTTTCACCTACAAAAAGTACTATTACAATATGAATATTACATTGCTCCGCAAAAAAATTTTCTTTACACCTACACCTTTACAAAGGCTTTTAAGGTAGGTATAGAAACTCAGTATCATCTAATATCATGCCCGAGTTTTTTCTGTGTAGAGGTAAAAAAACTATCTTTGTTTAAAACTTAAGAAACGACTAAAAATGGGCATGTATTAGACAAAATCACTATTTAGATTCATTAACTTCCTTATTAAATGAAGTTCTTTTTAAATGTCGCAGCAAAAGAGCAAATTTCATGCGTTTTAACTATTTCCCACGGAATCCTAATGTTTTCTAAATAAAAGTAGCTTAAGTTACTCCTTATTAAATGAAGTTCTTTTTAACTATAAAAACAATTTATAGAAATATTAGTTTAGTACTTAGATTTGAAGTCGTCGCTCAAATTGTTCAAGATTTACGCGGTAATCCAGCTCAATATAAGTTGAGTGCCGTCTTCAAAACTAAGTACTAACCTAATATTTCTATAAATTATTGTTTACTCTTTTGTGACGTATAAGTCAGTTTGTTTGATTTTTTTAACTGTTTCACTCTTTTTAGTGATAATGTACTAATAATCATTGAAAAAAAAAACTTAATGAAAAATTTACAAACGCACATGACGCCCTTACGATTTTTGAAACTTCCCCTCGATTTCTCTGGTCTGCCATCATCAGACCCTGATTTCCTTATAATG
>DWRA01002107.1:0-14832 GCA_018250295.1 Spathilepia clonius
GTATATAGCTATTTGCAATTTACTAATCTTTAGGAACTATACGAAAGAAGCTTGCGCTAAATGTACGTAATAAGCAAATTTAGTTAGGTTGATTATAATAAGGTTTAATTTAAGTAAGAATAATGCGTAACTAGCCAGATCAATGAAATTCCACGTTAATAATATTTGATAAAACATAACAATGAGAAAATATTTCCGCACCTTTATAAAACAATCTCGAATGATGAATATTAAAGGTATCTTCAGTACCTTTAAAACTTATCATTCGTAATAAGAAACCGTGTAGAGTCTATTAATTTCATTTTTCTCGTACTTGCTTTAATTCTTTCTAACTCTTGAATGTTTAGCGTATAAAATAAACTATTGTATGTAATTCAATTTATTGTAGTATTAAACTACAGATTACGTCATACAGCTGCTACATAGCTGTTATTCTAGTTTGCGTTAATACAGTTACGTACCTGAAACTGATTTTAGCTCAATAATTTATAGTACCTATTTTAAAAAAACCGAGTTAATTCCTCCAACAACTTCATTTTATGTAAACAATTAGAATTCCATTGCACTATAGTCATTTAGGTACTCATATACCTATACAGATAAGATAGATTCATATACAGATAAAATATTATAATGAACCTACTGTATATCTACAATTAGACTTAGTAAAACCGGTAGGATAATTCAGCAACGTAGATAATGTTCTGAAGTGTTAAAATATTCCTATACATAGTAACTATATTTTAGGAACTTATGTGGAGCGCGAAGCAATTGCAACTGCAAGGAGATCCGACTTTACTGCGTCCGCCATCGAACGCCTTTGGTGCTCCACTTGCTCCAACTTGGGAACTATTGCAAGTGAGTACGAATGTTTAACCAATAACTATATCGATTGAAAATCTTCAAAAGAGAGAAGTGTTGACTAAATTCAACCTCTTAAAGCACTAGATATGTTCTTAGTTTGACATTAATAATTTCAGCACGTTTTCGAAAACTATTTTGGAATCGATATGTAGAGAAACATACCAATACTTTTATATTATTCTCAGAGCAATTAGGTTCTTTATCCCACAAGTCTCATTCACTTGGCTTATCAAGCTCTACAACTTGTATGGTTTAAAGGTTTTTTGTTGATAGTTTTATTCATACTTCATCGTACTCTACTTGCTGTATGTTACATTTTAAAGATTAAGACTCTTTCATTTACATTCTTACTGTTTAAGCTGAACGAAATGTTAGTAAATAGGTGCCTATCTATCATTAAAGATATAGTACAAACGATACCATCTCGCATAAATGGGTTGTGTATAAAAAGTTCAGTTGACTTCGAGCGACGCTGAAACATAACACTAACAAAAGTCAACTTGTAAGGGGATGTGCGTTGACATTGGTAGATGTCTTTTTGACTGTAGGGCGGGCGCGGACTCGCGATTGGGTGGCCGAGGGGTGACTTTTCGCCTTAACTTGACTTACCCCGCCCATTACCCGCAACGCACTACGCACGATGTTGTTACACGCCTACACGTGTTTCTATGTTCTGCTGTTATGTATCAGTAATCGTTGTTAGAAGCTATGTACATTAAATCTGTTTATGATACCTTCGCTCTGCCTTGAAATTAAACTGTAAATCAACAATAGAGATGCTCTACCAAGTCGTAGAATTGATTTCAATAGTTTTCAGTGATATTATTTTTATTAACATTTGTTATTAATAGGATTTCTTATAAATTTGTCTTTAATATCAGTATAGTGGACTACTATAAAATATGCAATGCACGTAATAAGCAAGGATAGAAATAGATAGTGAAGAAATGACGTAAATAGGTAGTAAGTTCTTTACTTTAAACGTGCGCAGTACCTAATAGTGGATAAGAAGTAATGTGATCAAATTTGTGAAAAGATTAAAAAATAACATTGTTAAGTCCTCAGTATCAACATATTAACGGTAGGTATCTACTTGTTACGTGAATCCATTCAAGGATTCTAAGATTAACTCACCGAATAGACAACTCTCCAAACTATAGGTAGGTTACATTTATAGACAACTGCAATTTATAAATATTGTGTCGTAGCCCTTTAGACTAAAATAATAAGGTATCTGTGGATACGAAGGAAGTACCTACCCACTTGTATTCCGTTTGAGCTTTACAATATTGGGAATAGGGAAATATTCAATCAAGGATGTTCATTTAACAGGAGACAAGCGCCCGCCTCCTCTTCATGGCGGTGCGCTGGGTACGATGCTTGGCTCCGTTCCAAGCGCTGGCTCCATCCGACCAGCTAGTGCTGTTGCGTGCGGCTTGGAAGGACCTCTTCCTATTACACCTAGCGCAATGGTCAGCGCCTTGGGACTTAGGGCCGCTCCTTGCGGCACCTGCGGCCAGGACACGACTGCCTCCAGATCCTTTAGCTGATTTGGAATTAAACGCTTTACAGGTATAAATCTAGCCGTTTAATAGCTACTAATAACCAACGGCAAGTGCAATATAAGTATTTGTATTTGTAATTATTAAGTATACAAAAGTAGACATTTTTTATTGAATAAACTAAAACTCATTAATAACTAATATACAAAAAAGAATATAGGTATCAGTTGATGGTTAGTTGTAGTTCATAAAACGTTCTGAGTATATCCCATTCGATATTCTTAGGAAGGGTTCCTAGAAGTTAAGTAAGCGGTTTAAATTTAATAGATTCAGCCGTAAAAAAAATATTTTCTTACGATAATTCAATTGTCTCCTATTTGCTATATTTAGAAGCTTTTATATTAATCTAGCTTCCTCTAACTAGTCGCGCCCATTGCATTCGAGAAATAACATATGACCTACCGGGGACATCCACGTCGGTAGGTAGATACCTACTTATGTTCTAATTTGACTTTGCTTTTATAGGAAATCCTGTGTAGATTTCGCCAAATAGCACCCGACGGGAGCGAGTGTGGGTGTATGAAAGCAATTGTTTTGTTTTCGCCAGGTACGTTAACATGTAGTTGAAAAAATAAGTTTTTACTTCTTTCTTTTATAGTTAATTATTGAAATCATCTTTTAACGTCGAGGTAATCTTGCGTAGAACATTGCTCTACCTACTTAATAAAGCAGTAGGTATGCTTTTGCCTCTACTTGACGTGTAGCGTAGTAGATTAAAGTAGGTTTGCTCTAGCATCTGCTAGATGGTCAGCCTAGTAGACTAAGACCTGTTGTGTTAATCGATTTAGTTAACACCATGATCTGCTCTAAGATGTAAACCATATTTTCTAAAATCTGTATTTTTAATTTCAATAAACTGACCTCTTACTTCAAATAGAAAAATCTTAACTCACAGATACTCCTGGACTTTGCGAAACACAGCCGGTGGAGATGCTACAGGATCAGGCGCAGTGTATTTTGGCAGACTACGTCCGGACTCGGTATACACGACAGCCTACAAGGTATCTACTATAAAGTATGTGTCTATATACGAGTACAGGCTATACATACGATCCCATTAATAATCAACCACAGTATCCACAGATTTCAGTGTAGGTTCTTATAATTTCTGGATTCCGGGATTGGAGCTAACAACTTTCACGTGTCAAACTTATTTGGTGTCTGCTAAGTCACTTCATCATCAGAATGAGAACGCAATAGACAAATTTAAATTCCAATTGTGCATCTCAGGTTTTTAGGGTTCCGTAGCCAATTGGCAAAAATCGGAACCTTTATAGACTCGTTATGTCAGTCCGTCAGTCCGTCTGTCCGTATGTCACAACCACTTTATTCGGAAACTATTAAGAGTACAGAGTAGAAACTTGGTAGGTAAGTTGTATTCTGTAAACCGCTTTCCGAATTATGTACAAAAATAAAAATATATTAAATTTTGTGGGATATATCCCCATACATGGAAATGATACTCAAAAAAATGTTTCGTCTTACCTACATGTGTGGATTGTCTATAGAAAGGTCTTTAAAAATAACATTGAGGTTTCTAAAACCATTCTTTCGCAAAGTCAATAGTTTGCGAGATACACCCTTTTCAAAGCGGTAAAATATGTCCCCCACTCTAAGTTTTAAACAAAGGGAGTGAAAAATCTGGATAAAAGCATATGTTGTAGATGTAAAGGAAAACTTTCAGAGAAAATTGGTTCGAACAAGATACGGTTAACAGTTTTAATCAAATAACATAACTTTGTAATTCATACAAACACTAAGAAAAACAAATTTATGTTGGTAGTTGGAGAACTGTTCAACTTTATTTATTATCATTAAGATAATGCTACGGCACCCTTCGCCTGCGAATCCGATTCGCGCTTGGCCAATTATTTGTAGTTTATTTTTACTTTAAAAAATCAGATTTCATTGTTACACGTATTTATAGTATACAGTAGTAAAGGTTATTTGGATACTCTGTTTCGATTATAGCATTGCTTATGTACATAATAATATTGTAGCTGTTATTTTCAGGTTCGGCCGTCTACTCCTGCTGCTGCCATCTTTACGTGCGGTACGCGCTCGCTCCATAGAACTGTTGCTTTTCCGGGACACCGTGGGCGACGTGTCAGTTGCCACGTTACTCCACGACATGTATAGGATGCAACCGGCACCTATCCCAGCGTTCCAGCCTCCATTGGCTCCATCCGCCGATCATTGTAACTCCCCGTAGTGAGATTACAGGATAATGTAAATATTGTATACCATTTATAAGAAGCTGCTATTCTAGTCACTTTATATTGTTATTAAATGTTGTCAAAACGTCGGAAGCAGTGTGCGGTAGTTTAATGTCATTATGTACATATCAAGCAAATTTTATCTGTATTCTAGTCGATGGGACAATGACTTTATTTTCTCTCAATATCATAGTCTAGTCAAGGCGTCAAATATTGTAAAGTTGTAATATTAATTGTTAGATACTATTATTTATATATAGATGATAAGGTATATCAAATAAATATCATTTACAAGTGTTGTTCAATACTATATTCAGAAATATGTAAAGTGCATTGTAAAGATACACTAATAAATATCATAAATTGGTTAATTAATAATATTACTGGAATGGTTGTTTTATTTAAAACGAAAGAAACAAGTTTTACATTCAAAGCACATTTATTATGATCTCCAAATTATCTTTATTACATATATCTTAAATTAATTGTGGTATGAAATTTCAGTTCAATACAAAAATATTCAAGTTAGTCTTGATAAAGTTTTGTAGGAAACAATTTTATTCGAATCTTAGCCAGATACATTGACTTTGCCCATTGAGTGTATAGCTTCAACAGTAGACAGGTCTACAATATCATCTTCGTCCACCTTTTCCACCACTGGTTGGACCGGTTCCTTCTTTGGCTCAACTCTGGGGAAGTCCAATTTACTCCAAGCCCCGGGTTCAGCCTTCTTTAGCTTTATTTCGACTTTCGTTCCTAACATAGCAACAGTACTGTTTACCACATCTACTACCTGAAATAGGGAGGTTGCATACTTAAAAGACATGTTTACAATAACGTCAAGCACATTACAGATAAAACAAGTATAAAAGAAGTATATTAAAAATAAATTTGTCAAAATCAAAATCAAATCAAAAATCATTTAATCAAAGTTGGCTCATACAGAACTCTTTTTGAACGTCAACAAGCTACCACCGCTTCGGAAAAAGTTTCGCTATGGAGAAGAAGCGGCGCAAGAAACTCCATACGTGTGCATATGTTGCATCTTTTAATTGTCTTAAAATTATAATCAGTAAACCTTTGATATATCAGGAAAACTAAAGTCACGCCATTGTGCTATTATACCTAGTAAGAAGCAATGCCCTAGTTTACAAAAAATCCACTTTTGAAAAACACAACAACGAAGTGACCTAATATAAACCTTATCATGTATCTCGTGTATGCGTGACCTTCAAAAAGATGTTGCATTTCTTTCACATATTCACGTACACACACACATTCACATTACTTTTAAGAATGAACGGGTATTGGTTATGTAACAGTAATTAAATTAAAATGATGAATGATGTGGTGTTAAAAATTCTATTGAACTTTAAGTAAAGATTGTAAATAAGAATATTCATAACATTTTGTTACTAATAATAAAGTTCTCACTTACACCTCTAAGTTCCAAATCCAGTTCAAAAACTGAATCGTTATCCTCACGGAATACAAGTTTTGTGTTGAGACGAATTGGATTTAGTTTGACATAGCTCAATTTTGGGTCATACTTCTTAGCATATACACTAACTATTACATAGTCCGGGGTTTGGTGCCAGTCCCAGCGACATTTCACTGTTCCTGCAGGTGGTGCCTATGAAATAAATATAATTTATTACATGCTACTTACAAATATGATTGTACAATTATACACAATGTAGGTACTACATAATGGAGATGAAACATTTATTAAAAATGGGATAACTAATTATGGTTATGAAAATTGAAGGTAACAGATGCATTTCTGCAAATTTATTAGTACAATATATAGAACTTTAAAATGATTAATTAAATTAAAACAAAATACTGCAAATATATTTATTAACTTCTTAATTATTTATTCACGAAATCCACAGCTTGTTACAATCAATTTACGCTCTAAACTTATAATATAGGTCTTGAAGCCAATTATGGATTTACAATATACTTATTAAGCTAAAAAAACGTCACAAGGTATTTACCACATTACTTACCACACTTAAAAAAAGAAATATGAAATATAAGATATTTTAAGTGTGTATGTGTATGTTCATCTAGTCTTATGCTTACTATACTATATTTTTTTTATACTACACTATAAACAAATCAGAATACAAATACAAAATATCTTTAATACTTACTTCTTTGACCCATTTGTGTGTACCACTAGTGCATCCGGGTTGACTGAGGAAATTGTTAAAATCTGTGGTACGCTTTTGACAGCAAGACCAAAATTTCAGCCCTTCATGGAACACTGGACAGCCGGGGTGATATGTGCACATTGTATTGTTTGTTTCTGGGCCCTCATAAGCTACATTACAACCTCCATTCTTACATGTTGTTCCAATTACTATAGCACTGTTGAAACAATAACAATTGAATATTATGTTAATCTCATGAAATGACTATGTTATTCTCATATTTAAAGATGGTAGAGCCCTTTGTAGTTCGTCTCCGGCGGCACCACCGTCACACTTATTTCTCCCCAATAACAGGTGTGTTAAGCGCTGCTGTCTTCTAGTTTGAAGGGTGTGGTAAGGGAGATAAACTTAACGAGGCATTCCAGCTTAGTCCTCAGGAGTATCTGTGGTCGACTTCAGTTCTGATTCTGGTCTTATCTGGGGTGGATCATAAATGTCCATGAGCGGCAGTTGCCACTTACCATCAGGTGGATTGTATGCTCGTTTGCTCCATTATATAAAATATAAATATATATATATATTGGATCATATTGTTCTTTTCAAACCATCTGAAACTGTTATATCTTAATTATAACATAAGTAGATATTAACAAAGCATATATGTAAATAATTAGTTACCTTTCATCAGCCTTAGCCACTTTTTGTGTAGAATTCTGTACGACCTGCTTAAGGGAATCAGCAATGCGTGCTTCAAGCAAAGTGAGCGGAGAATGAAACGGAGGTCTGGGTAGCTGCGGGCCGGTCACTGGAGCTCGTATTTCGATCACCTCCTTCTTATCTAATTCCTTATCTAATGCTTTTTTCTCGGGTTCTGGAGGTTTCTATATTACAAAAATTACTTTTGATAACTGCTGACATTTGAAAATGCTTGCTATAAGATAGTGCAACAGGTCTATGTATATTGGGATAATGTGATTAATATTCGACGTTTAAAACAATGATACATTAAATATCTCAAAGTCGGTCAGAAGTTTAAGTAGGTTAATAAGTACACTATAAAGCATATAGTTATAAAGTTCAAAATCAAAGGATTTTATTCAAAATAGATTCTTTATAGAACTATTCTTGAACATCCATGGTAAGTTACCATCACTTCACAAAGTTTTTCATTATATAAAAGTGACACAAGAAAGTATGTTCTCGATTGAAGAATGTGATAAATTGCATAAGACATTACAAAATCTGTCTTTTAAGGCAGCATTATTTATGAATGCAATCATAGAGATTATTTTTGACCAAAATAACATTTTTTTATATATTGTATAATTAACAAATGAGTAAAAAATATGCCTTATGATAACTGCCAACAACAGCCAACGGAAGTCTATAAAGCCCAGATAGGATTAGAGTCCTACCTGAAGGCAGTCACAGATGTGTTGCTATGCCTGACGATTAAATTGAAACACCAAGAGTTGCCTCCCATTGACACAGCAGTACTTAACAGCATTATTATTAGGCAGAAAAAGGTATAACAGTACTGCCATCAAGTCGAACCGCAATGGTCTCCTACTTTCTACCACCATTACATTAAATACAAACATTCATGTCTTAGTTGCAAAAACTGTACTTTAGTTGCAAAAATGAAAATTATTTATTAATAATTTATCACCTCATTAGAATGCTTTGACATGGTGCAACCTTTGATATTGAGAAACTCCGTAAAATCCACACTTTTTTTATTACAGCACGACCATCCCTTGTAGGCATCGTGAAACACTGGCAAACCAGGGTGGTGACAGCATTTGTCTGCATAAAAACACAAAAAATTGTATTCCAATAATTACTTCTCGCATACGCATACGCATAGAAAACGATGGTTTATTATTAAAAAAATCTGCTTTTCATATTTTCACAATTTAATGTAATTCATTTGAAAGACTTAAGACAAGGAGCATAATAACTCAACCAATGTGAGCCGGAATCATGATTAATTCAAAATCTCAACAGTCAACCAAGTCGAATTTTCCTGTAACATCTAGAACAGTCATAATGGAACATACCTTCGTCGTTAGCATTGGGGTCAAAAAGCTGACCACAACCTCTATTGTAACACTGAACTAGATTCTTATTTTCTAGCATTTTTAATCAATTCTCTGGATCACAAAAAGAGATTAATCAAAATTCGTAATCCGTAAATAGCACAAGAGAATCAGACGAGCATGGACATTGACAATGACACTTTAATTTGATAGTTTTGATACTTGTCCCTTGTCATTGTCTTATGTTTGTGACAATTGATAATATGTCCAGTTGACATAAACTATACTATTGACTATACTTTTAAATTTCGTGCAAAGGAATCGTTCTTATAGAAAAGATTCGTTTCTTAAAATTATTGTGAGATGTTAAATTTGAGTAGCTTGATGGCATTTAAATGAATTTATATTTAGTGTGGGATGATTCTACCAGACTAAACGAAGAGATAAGTTGCAAATAAATCATATTATTGGAGTTTAGCGATAAATACTTATTCATTTATTAACCCTAATATATTTTCTAAAATAAAAATATAGTAACCTTATTTATTCCTTTTGACATCAACTATCTGCCAGCGAAAGTGACGAAATTGGTCCACTCGTTTCAGAGATTAGCGAAAACGAACAGATAGACATTCCAAACATTTTAATAACGGTTTTTTATTATAGTATCTGCAAAAACCTGTTATTTCTACATTACAAATAAATAAATACTTCAATTTTTTTTATTTGTATAGATTTTATCAGTTAATGCAATTAAATAAAGAAATTACATGCAACAAATGATTTTTAAGTGATAAAAATCCTTTAGCACTACTTTTGTGCCGAAGAATTGTTCTACGGTTGCTAAAGTATACCAATCCTTTATCGATTAAATGGTATTAAATTATATTTGTTCCAAACCAAAACGTTACGATGTTAAATCGATTCCCAATGATATTGAGTTAAAGGAACATCTCTAAAGTATTATGCCTCATTTAGACACTCGCCAAGTTGCGAAAAATTCGCTGAGTTACTTAACTGAATATTGACTCAATGACGAATGTCTTAGGTCTAAATGCTGCGCACTATTACAAAAGCATTATCCATTGAATCGCGCTAAATATTTTGAACAACCTACAGACAAAGGAGGACGCACGAGCTTTGTAGCGATTACTGAATACACTTGAGTAGGTTATTCACTTTCAAGTTCGCATTCATTCTCATGTCCTTGGCGAGTATCTAAATCTAGCATTATGGTATTTTACTTGCTAGTGATGTGAATTACAATCAGAATATTGAAAGAAATGTGAAACATAGAATCTGTTTGTTATTTAGTCTGTGACATGAAGTAAAAATATCAGTTTTTGAAGTCAGGGCTAAAGGCGTACAATGAATTAAATATTTATTTATTCTGAAAACCTAAAATTAATGCAAATATGTAAAACAATAACAAGTAATCCCGTGCACCGCAGTGTTTAAACTCCAGTATGTAAACTGTAAACTATACTTAAATTGTTAATACCTAAAACAATGTCACCCGCTGTCGTGAAAAAATTGTGAAATGAAAAATTAGTACGATGTAATAACATTTGGAAAAATAATGTGTACGTAAGACTATACCTTGGTTGTTTCAAAATGTTTTGATGTGGGTGTTATTAAATGTTCTGAAATCATGAATTTAATGCGCAAATTGCGTGGGGCATCTTCGTCGGCATCATCGGACTCGGCGGAGGCGTCGAGTTCGTCGTCCCACGTCCAGCTGGGGCTCATGCACCTCAAAAAGCTATTTGCTGAATATACTCATCCACCGCAGCCTTTAGCAGATGCCGAAAAAGATGACAAACTGTATAATATGCTCCCACTATTTTGCAAGGTAATTATGCTTTGTTTAAATCTTTACAGAAGATTCAAATGTTGGTAATATGTTAAAAAATCACTTCTCCGCACAGTTTACGTTTATTAAAATTTAACAATCTAGTATGTAATGGTTATTTGTAATTGATTCTTATAAGAATTGTACATATATTTTATAATGTATATTATATTTCAGTTACTTTGTTTGGCTGAAATTGCATTGAACTGGATATTTTTCTATGATTCATGCATAATATACTAAGAGTTTGGATTTATATCTGATACAAATAAAAGAAATAAGTATATTTCACACATCATTGTACATCACCAACAAATGCCTTTGTTACATTTAAAACACATTTTAAATGTAACAAAGGCTGAGCAAACATTTAATATTCCACTTTCTATATAAATAAAATGTTTCTTAATATTGTAAACCATCAAACACAGGTATTCGGAACCAGTCCATCGAGTGAAATGAACGAAAAGTTTTGGGACATATTATCATTTTGTCAACAAGTCTCAAAGCTCATGGTATCAGAAATAAGGAAGCGAGCCAGTAACCAAAGCACTGAGGCAGCTAGCTGTGCTATAGCTAAATTCTTAGAGATAGAAAATTCAGAAGAATCCAGTAATGGCTGGATGCTACTGTCCACTTTAAATCTCCTGGCCGCTGGTGACCAATCATTGATACAGGTGTGTACTTGAGTAAATTAAGTATTTAGAGTAATATGACTCATTTTGGCCACAGATCTAGCTGTGTAATTCTAATGTAGCTAAGGACCATTGTCTCAACAAAAATAATGCATAGTATAAATATGACCTCAATTGAAAGTAAGGAAAAAACACTTTATTCTGGTAAATTGTAGTACACTGCAATTACTTGCTACAACAATAAAATAGCAATAAAATTAAAAATAAATGAATAAAACAATGTAATGTAACAATAGAGTAAACAATTTAAGTTTTTTATTTATACATTATAGTTAATAATGTAATATGTGCTACCATGAAATACGAAAGACATTTACGATGTTTAATCATGCTAATGCCATGGGTACATAAAATAATCCATGCACATGAGTTTTCAAAACATTCACAAGTTACTATCTATGAAATATGAACCAATCATTTGATACTAACAAATATTTAATCCTTTTTAGGTTATGACAACAGCAGCTATACCATCAACCTTAGTTAAATGTCTGTATCTCTTTTTTGATCTCCCTGAAATACCTGAATCGGAAGCAGATGTTCAAGATGACAATAGCGATTTTACACCTCGTGAGAGGCGAATACTTTTACAAAAAATATTTGTGCAGGTTCTGTATTTCTTTCTTATTATTGCTATGATATAAATGTAAATAATATAAACAGTCAATCATATTCTGCTTTATGTATGTTTGTAAATTGTAGGTACTTGTGAGGCTATGTAGCCACCCATTTCCTTGCGAAGAATTGGCAAGGAAGGATGATTTAAGTCTACTTTTCTCTGCTATTACATCATGGTGTGCACCATACAACATAATGTGGAGGAAATCTGCCGCAGAAGTGTTGATGACACTCTCTAGACATGGATTAACACAGTCTGTTGTTCAATACATACATAGTAAGTAATATATTATTATCTTTACATAACTACAATTGACATTAAAGATTCACACTTAGAAGCTAAACTTGTCCAAGGATGTCTACTTATTAACAACTTAATAATTCAATGTATTCTGCTTCTACACAAACATAAAGTTTTATTATATGTGCTAAGTTTAAACCTATCTGTATAGACGTATTTTAGAAACATGTGTATTAATCTAATGGGACTTTCAAATATTGTTTTTCAAACACAAAGGTTAATGGATTGGTGATAATTGGAGTCTCTTTTTATTTAAGATTTAGAAAGTGTGCATAGGGGGAAAATTGTAATGTTTCACCTTAATTATATAATTATAGGAACATGAATGATTTTATACTGTAGAAATTTCATTAGGTATCATTTATATTCACAGATAAGGGATGTGTTGGACTTTGCATTGAAAATATGCAAAAAATACCTGAGCTAACACCATTAGAGGTATGTTGTTTTAAAGTGTTCTCTAACATTCAAACATAGTATTTTATGTGTACTATTTCTAATATTATTATGTTATTTATTACAGGTGGTTGAAATGTTTGTTGCAGTCTTTTGTTTTCTAAAGGATTCAAGTGAAGTCAGTCAATTATTGCTAGATGACTTTCGGTCTTGTCAGGGGTACCTCTTCTTATCAGAGTTCCTTCTGAAGTATGTGAAATTGAAATATATATTGAATAGTCAAATACTTAGTAGCATGAGCATGTTAGAACTAGTGTGTTATATTTATAGTGGAGCCTGTATCACTTTTATGTTGCCTAGATTCATTTTGTTTTTGATTGTTTTTCCCTAGGGTTCCTTACAATTTTGTCTTTGTTATTATCACAGACATGAGAGACAAGATGTGCCCGATTATTTGACATCAGGGTAAGTATAAGCACTATTTATTGCTTGGAATTGACAATTTGTTACTCAGCATTTATTTTAATTTTTGAAGCATATGTTGAAAGCTAACATTTACTTTTACTGCTTTAAAATTTCACATATATTATTGTTGTGTAAACCACTTATGCGGTTTTATAAAAGATTCTTTTATTTTCTGTCGAGCTATGAAGATAAAGCTGTAAATAAAATTTAAAGTGATTAAATTAATATTTTATGTATCATTTAACTTTATATTTTGTTCTTAAGCAGATGTTCATACTTTACTTCTTACAAGTTTGTAAAGTGAACGTCAATGTATTTAATTATGCATTTAGCACATTTTTTTAAAGAGATGTACTTTGTATTTGTACACTTTGTTTGAAGTAATTTGTTGTATTATGTTTATTGATTTTTCTTGTATATAAAACAGTAGCTAAATTTTGTTGCTCACATTTAACATATAAGCAAGAATTTTATTTTTTACTAGATAATTTCATTGCAGTTTCATGTAATACCTCTAACACTACCTTGCAGCCTTGCATGATTTTAAAAATACATACTTGTATGCTATAAAATATAATTGTATTGCATAAAATTCTTTTTAGTTCCAACTGGAGTTGTATGCAACTTGAATCTATATCATACAAACGGTTGGCAGGCTAGAAGAGGAGCGTGTAAGCGGCACCGAGGCGAGGGCAGCGCTCCGCAACCTGGTGCTGATGATATCGTCGCTGTGCGCGTGCGGCTTCTCCGAGCTGCGGCCCACGCGCGCCAACACCGAGCTGTTCCAGCTGCAGGGCTTCGTGCTGCCGCAGCCCTCCACGCCGGGACAGGCCGTGAGGAATGTACAGGCGTTTCAGGTAATATTGAACTATAATATGATGATATAATATTTTAAATATGGTGCACATAAAAAGATTGGTTGTTACTCTAAGATTGATGCATCCATCTATTAGGTTATATTATATAATTTATGGATGTTTGTTAATATGATATGGCAAATCGCATGGAGCCTACACAATCTTATAAAGTAACAAAATAATATTAGGCATACATACAACATGATTCAAAGCTACAATTCCTAGTAATTTTGTTCATATTTATTATTATGAATGTATTTGATAATAACATATTAAATCATGTATCTTTGACATTTATAGGTTCTTCAATCGGTATTTATGAAATCAAACTCTCCAGCACTTTGCTGCACAATCCTAGATGCCATATCTAGTGTTTACCACGCAGACAACGCCAATTACTTCATATTGGAAAACCAAAATACCTTGAGCCAATTTTCTGAAAGAATTCACACAAAAAATGCAGAAATCCAGGAGAAGTTTTTTGAATTGCTGGAATTTATTGTGTTCCAATTGAATTTTGTGCCATGTAAAGAATTGATCTCACTTTCGTTGCTATTAAAAGCGAATAGATCAAAAAGTTGCAGCATTCTCTGTATGAAGACACTATCCAATATTTTAAAGTGAGTATCTGTAAATCAGTACTTTATAATTATAAAGTTAAAACAGCAATCCACCCCATTACTAAGTAACTTATTACTGTGAAAGCATTTCTCTTGATTACTAAATATATATTTAAAGGTGGTAGAACCCTTTGTAGTTCGACTCTGGCGGCATCACCGCCACACTTATTTCTGCCTAATAACAGCAG
>DWRA01002108.1:0-14832 GCA_018250295.1 Spathilepia clonius
TTAAAACAATAGTTTTCAAAAACAATTACCGCGCGTCCCATTTTGTTAAAACTGATAAAGGTGTAGAATTTCAAATATATATACATCTGTTGCTTTTATAAGACGCGGGTGCAACCGCGGTATAGTTAATAATAAAAACGACCAAACGTCTACAATTAAACACACTTAAAATAGTATTAATGTTATGAAGGTGGTACAACCCTTTATAGTTCGATTCCGGCGGCACCACCGCCCACTTATTTCTGCCTAATAACAGCAGTGTAACGCTGCTGTCTGGTTTGAAGGGTGTGGTAAGAGACATACTGAAACATGTCAACTTAGTCCTCAAGGACAGCAATGCATCTGTGGTCGACTTCGGGTAGGATTCTAGTCTTATCTGGGGGTGGATTACAAATGTCCATATTTAGTTGCTTACCATCAGGTGGACTGCATGCTCGTTTGCAGCCAGCATGTAAAAAAAACGATTACTTAGTACACAAATATATACAAACACACAGACGCACGGCCATTTATATTTATATCTACTGCTCGTGAATCAAAACAGGTCCAGAAACTGGTTTTATATGACATTTAAATGATTATGGCCGACAGAACCACAACACGTCTTAGGTACATTAATCTTCAGACATATAACGTTTCAGACACGGACCGTGGCAAAACAAATATAAAAAATCAAATTTGATCCAAAATATATCCTTTACAGACTTCATTTTGAACGTCCATAACTTACCACTTCGCGAGGTGTTTCGTTATGAAGAAGCGGCGAAAGAGACTCCATAACATCTTTTAAATAAACAAAAAATTGTACATAAATAAAATTATATAAAAGTCTTATGTTAAAGGAACAATTGGAGCTGGAGTTACTTCATACGGTACGTCTTCATGTAGCCAAATGTATAAATTTTCAGCCTGTCAACACGTAAAGTATAGTAATTACTAAAACTTTAAAAGGAAATAGAACAACAAGGCGTTTTCAATGATAAATCTAATCATCCTGGGATCTGCATAGCTAATGACACGGTTGGCAATGCCCCCGATAGGACAAAGCCATTGTATAAGTATAACACATCATGCGGAACTAATCGACGTTGTGATGTTAGTCGTATTAAGTAGTACGCTCAGGTGCTAACATATTTCAGAAAATTTAAGTAGCAAACTGGCATACAATCCTTCTGATAGTAAGTGGTCAAGCGTACGGCGTCAACCCACTATTATACCACTGCTGGGTAAGAGTTTTCTCTTAGAGTACGAGATTTGTTCAAGTACAAATTGATTAGCATTTAGATTTTTTTTTTAAACTCATGAAATCAAGCATGTAGTTTTCCTTGTGATATATTCCACCGTCGTTTAGGCAAGTACCTATTAGTTAATTTCTAATACTTGCATGCCTTGAAAAATCAGAGGTGCCTGCGGGAATCCAAACTTGGACCTTCCGATTAAGTGGCACAGTTTCTAACCACCAGGATATCGGTGCTCCACTTCTGCAGTAGACGTTAATAGGGTTAGAATACAGATTACCGAAGAACAACCTGAAGTCTTCCACAGACAAATTGGTACTCACAAGGATTGTGTTAGAAAGTATTGTATAAATATTTGTCTCGTGACACGCTTCAAATGTAAATACAATAGCGCTTAACACTACATAATTGGTGGGTGTGGCTGTCATGCGGCGTCAGCAGAACTGCGATAGGTCCTGTGACTTACAAAAATGTACTTTTTGATTATGCATTTTTTTACATTTTCTGCGTCACGATTTTTTTCTTATAAACAAATAATATGAGATTGACTTTGCTTACCACCTGTAGACTACTAACTAAATGTATGAGATATGATCTCATGGTTTTCCTTTCAATCCAAAAAAAAGGTACAGTATGTACCTTAGTTCGGAATTTTGACGCTCTGGCCAGAAAATTTTACATATAGATCCACAAATAAACTATTATAAGCATTATTATTTAATCGAATTACCGTTTCAAGGAAGAGCCATACTAAACCAACTGTATAACGGTCTAAGTCTTATTTTACAGCAATTGTCTCTCGGATATAACTATTCAGCTCCACGGATATAGTCAACGGATGTCCGATACTTCCATTAACTGCAGGTGCGTCTTACACCTCGGCTCGTACGAGTGTCGTCCTGTATTCGCTAACGTATATCGTTTATCAACCTGTCATCCTCAATCGTTGCAATCAGCTCTAGGAGATTGGTGCTAACGGATGTTCAGAACTCGGCGAATGCATTATATAAGCCCAGTGAAGCTACGAGAGACTATAGGGTCAGTATGTATTTTAGGCTCAATCAGAAATAGTTGCAAAATAAGTACCTACCTACATATTCTTAATTTAAATCAAAATATGTTACGCAGATATCGTTATGCTTTTATTTTATACAGATAAGTATATTATGTATCTGGGACCGTTTTAGGGAATTCCAGGGTAAATAAGGATTTAGTGCCGTATTTGGCAAGTAATAATAAAAAAAATTGAATATCTCAATTACGGTGTCGTTATTTCTAAAGTAAAAAGTGAATAACAATCAAAAAAGCCTGTAAAACTGTCAGTTAAATTTGCATTTTTAGTTAAAGTACAGTCTAATATTTCAACTTATTCTTATATTGGCATTTTAAGAATACTTACATTCAATTATATGAGTCCTTTTTTATATGAGTACCTTTCGAATCCCTGGAGCAGAGGGCCTCGGGGACTTTGGGACATTGGGGACGAATCCCGTGTGCCCTTATAGTAAGTAGACGGTAGCAGATGAAAATGTGGATATGTATCCTTAACTAAGTACAACCTACGTTTATTTTAAAATATTGCTCAATTTGTTTGTTACGAACTCAATTTTCATAGTCTTGATTAAATATTTTTTTATGAATTAATTTATGAACTAACCAGTTTTTAGTAGATATAGCGACCAAAATGAAAACAAGTTTGTGACTCAGTGTTATTAAAGTCGTATTAATCATTGGCCCATATTTAAATTTGGGCGATTAAAATACTGCCCACAAAGTGTCCAATTTGCGGATATTGATTAAATATAAACGGATGATATCATAAGTTTCGCATTTACTTCTTACTCTTTAGAAAACGTGCTAATGGATCTTTGCTCCAAAGTCAGCTATGTATTGGTGCCTACTCTGGTGTTGCAAATGTCTACATGCGTCAGTGACTATTCCACTAAGATTGCCTTATCGTTAGGTATGTAGGTAAAGAAATACAATAATTTCTTGAAATGGTAGTTTAAAACAGAATGATTTATTCTTCGATTTGACAACCAGGTCATTGCATCAATTCGCGAAATCACCGTCATAACTATGGGCTAGCAGCTGGAGTGGTAGACCGCAAGGGGAGACACTCACAGTGTATAGAAATATTGGCACATTTATGGCTTATTCCTTATGATAACTTTAAGCTAACCTGAGCCCGATTGCGGTAGCGCCACATATAAACTAAATTTGTAAGAATACTGGGGAACTAGGCATTTATATAATTAGGTATAATTTTTACGGGACACGAGATAGAACTCATACCCTGGACACACATTTCTTAAGGTACTTCAGCTCTATATTAGACAAAAGCTCAAGAGGTCACTGAAACTATATGTATCCAATTTACTTTAGTAGCTATCTTGTGCATGCTCTTAAATCCGACGTGAATGGTACAAATATTTTATCCACGATTGAGTTATCCACCATCTTCTGTATCAAAATTATGATCGTGCTGTAGCACTTGTGTAAAAGTCTGCATCCAAAAGGGTAATAGAACTTTATTAAGTTCAACAACACGCGGAAAATCACGTTCTAAAAATCACGAAATCCTTTATTCACGATCACGAATCACTTCGCCCTCGCAGCGGGACGTAAATCGTGCTGTTCCTTTGTGACAACTCGTGCTTTATTCAATTCTACTGGAACGATTAACGGTAAAAATGTGTTTTCTAACGTACTCCTAGTACGCTTTCGATGGCATCTACCCAGTATATCTTACTTTATTTATTAACTAGTGCAGCCCGCAGCAGGGGCGTTCATAAGAGAGGGTTTCGGCATTTTACTATGGTTTAGGGGACGTGGAATGCCTACTCTCTACTACCTTAGTTTAGAGAAAAGAGTTTTTCTGTCAGCAAACGTAGACCTTTTTTCATAAAGCGGAAAAACATCCTATACCATTGATCATGGAAAAGATTTAAGACAAATATCATCATGTCCGGGACTTAAGTAGGGTTTTCGTAAAATCGTTTTAATTTAGTAAATAATAGATTTTTAATTAAAGTTTAATATCTCATTTACTCGTTTTTATTTCTTGATATGTAATAATGCAGTGCCTAGTAATCTACGATCAAGTTTCCGAGTTTTACAATATTCGATTGTTTTGAAGTGACATTGCTTACAACGTAGTACTCTTCTAGGACTGGTTAGTTATTTCTGGACACTGTCCCGTTGTGAGCTGAGTCTGTGAGTCCAGTTTTGTAATGACTTTGCGGGTTATAATGTCTAAATCTTAATAGTTAAATCTGTAGGATCTATAGAAATAAATACGATCAATCTTTTCAGTTTATATCTACCTAATTGTAAAATTAATGTCATTTTTAACAATTAAAAAAAAATGTGCCGAAACACAACCACAAAATTGATTAAACCAATGTTGTAGAGGTTTTCACACAATGGCAGAAAAGCTTTAGCGTTTTGTATAAAGCACCGAATAAATAATGACGTACTTAATATTAATTACAATGTAGCCTATAAGACAGACTAATGAGTAATTCTACGCTAATTTAAACTGCTAAATAATCATTTGTGGAAGGAAGCGTCCTCTGACACTGCACTTTATTCCAACACGTACAGGTGTAAGCACATTGTTCTTGCGTTCTATAATGCACATAAATCATTACATAAAAATATTAAAAGTTGATATTAATTTACTGTTTCGATTATTCGATTTTAACAAGTTCAAATAAAATTGCCGGAAGGGCTGAATATGCATTGTCTATTGTAAATGCTATAAAACAATAAACATCCGTCTGCACAAGTAAATAGCTTGCAAAACAAAGTAAGCATTTTCATTCATTGCTATACCTACCTAGGTATCAGCAAACATTTGGCTCGGAAACGATATCTCGTCACGCTCTGCTTGCGCTACCAGCCACCGTGACACTGTCTCTCGCTTTGTCGCTGATTTTACAACGATTAACATAGCGTTTAAAAAAGTGTCACTTTATATGTCGGACGTAACATAGCGTTTAAAAAAGTGTCACTTTATATGTCGGACGAAGTACCTATTGTGCGTTACTTAATTAGTCACAGGTACCTCTATTTTGTTAGTTTAATTTGATTGTACTACTACAAACCATAGTTTGTCGAAGTACTTTTATAGTTGTAATTTTTTACTTGTCACACGAGTTCTAAAATATAATACGTCCTATGTAAGAGTTTTATTCTTGACCTTAATCACCCATTTCAGACTTTATTTTGAATCGTTGCATTGGTTTGCGAAATGTCCGGTCTAACAAATCTATTGTTTTACCTAAAATAAGCTACTACGTCTAATAGGACAATGAAAAGCAATTTCGTTATTATTAAAGTACCTTATTTCCCGTCATTGAAAAGGAAGATTTATTTCAGCGTGGGCCTCGTTCAATGCGTTCGCCATTTTTCTATTCTTGTTTCGAAAGTCTAAAACCTAGGATGATAATGTTAATAAGTGGACACAGTAGTTTCATAAATTTTAAAATCATTTCCATATATACAGTACCAGTTAACAATCAAATATATCAATCAAATATATATAATAACGAAGAAGTCAATTAATAATAGTTATATGTTTTGCAATCATTGCTAAAATCCCAATTTAAGGATGGAGCAGGCATTCATTTTGAGATATTCAATGGATAATCCATTTTATTCATTTGTGGATTCTAGTTGCTTTAATAAAACTGTCACACTGCACCATAATCAAATTTATAACAATTAAAATACAATTTGCCTTTAATGTCAATCCAGAACCAGCTAAGATTAGTAGAGAAATCACCGGAAGCACGGTCTAGCCGGCCCCCTTAACCAGCGAAACGGCAAATAATTTCTCTAATCTGTCGCCTAGTAATTAACCGGCATTTCTTTACTTAATTTTATAGAAAATTTCTTTAAGTATTAATAGTGACAATTGACGTCCTATCTAAACGAAGCAGCTCTAAGGGCTGTTTTACCCGCTGGTAGCAGGGTTTAGTAAAACTCCGGTTGACTTTTAACATAAATGTAAAGAACTCCGTTTAATTCTTCTATAATACCTACCTATCTTCACCTGTAGTAGATTATCTTTAGTAGATAGTAGGTAATACGCCGAATTTAGAAAACTTTCAATTGTTATTTGTCTGGTTATATACCCATCGTTAAAATCATTTGATCAACGTCATACTTTAGAAGAGACATTGTATTTCAAAATCTATATTCGATCTGTATTCGAATTTGTTAAGGTCAAAGCAAATTACAATGTAAATCCGTTACATCTAAAATACAAATAAGTTGAGTAGTATCCTACCGAAGGCCATTGAATTAAATTCCCTTGTCCACGCTTGCTTAAAATTCCTCGTCACGTAAGTTAACGTCATATTCTATATACACCGGAAGTCGACGCACTAAACATTACGAATGTGTAGGAATCCGCTTTGGGGTGCCATAACTTATGTCTTTTGTAAATACACAAAAATGGTTATTACAAACCTTCTTTTTTGCCGCCCATGGACAATTGCAATCCACCCCAGATAAGACCAAAATCTCAACTGAAGTCGACGACAGACGCGTTGCTACCCCTGAGGACTAAGTTGGAATGCCTCGTTAAGTTTATTTCCCTTACCACACTCTTCAAACCAGAACACAGCAGCGCTTAACAGTGGTGCCACCGGAGTCGAACTAAAGTGAGGAAAAAATAAAAACAAAACCGCTGTAATTATACTTTATAACTATGTAATCAAATAAAACGTAGCTTAGTTTAGACCTGTAAATTTTCAATCCGAGGTTCATATCCCAGGTACTCCTGAGTTCAAAATGATGTGCGTAGTGAAAATTAATTGTGACTAGCTACAACGGCGAAGGAAAACACCGTGAGGAATCCTGCATACCTGAGAGTTCTCAAAAGGTTTGTGTGAAGTCTATCAATTCGCACTTGCTTAAAATCTCCCTCTGACAGGAAACCAGTGCCCAGCAGAGGGACAATAATAGGTAACAAATATCATGTGCATGTTTAAATATCCCACTAGGTATTAAGATTGGGTTTATAAAGAAATAAACACAAAATATCACCTAAGGTACCTAATAAAAATACTAAACTATCAGACCATCTGAATTAAAGTGAAACAGGAAAAGGGGCTAAGTTGAAACGCCTCACGCTCGAGTCTTCGATGTTAAACGGTGATGTTATTGTCATATCAACATAGAATCATACTACCAACTAATAAGCTTGTATGACACCAACTATTTCCAATTTATTGTTCTGAAGTCTTAACCTTGATACAATATGATAAATACTGTTCCCCAAGCCTTAAACAATGATCTAATATCTGAATCAGTCGTTGAATGTACGATTAATTAGGTTATTACGATAAGATTTGCTGATTAAGAGGAAACTGGAAAATATTAAAAAGGACTATAATTTTATAAACAAAAATATTATTTTTAGCCGTAACTAAACTTATAAAGATGACGTACTTATATGAGACCGTTTTGTGATCGTCATAATCAATGCCAACGGTTTTTTATAAGATTGAAGTCCAAATGAGCTTGCAGTCCATCACTAAGCCATATCCGTGTGTCACCCATAGACAACAGTGACTAAATCCATAACATGTTAACCAGAAACCGACCAACAATCATTGCGTCTCGTTAGGATTAAGGTGGTCGCTCTATATTATTTTTAGCCGGCATCCACACCCTCCCACTGACAACCAGAACTGCTTTAGGCTAGAATTGAGTTTAGCGGTAGTACTTCTCCCCTATGCCGGTTCTATTACCTTTTATCTTTCGCTCATGTTGGAGTTCATTATTATACTCTTGTAGTCATTTTGTTATACAGACGTAGATTTCACGTCAAATTTGGTCTCGCATCATCTTGAATTTGCACCAAATTATAAATTAAACACCAAATAAACACCAAGTAAAGTTATCATCAGGTTCTTGTAACAGATAAGCGAGATGTCTTTTGCCGATGCCGGGTCAATCCACTTGACTGATAACGTCAAAATCGTCAATCGGTTCCCATGGATGAAAGTAACTCGGTAGCGTGTTGATTGATCGGACGCAATGATATTGAAAAAAAACTACTAAGCATAAAGCCGTTTTTACGAAGTCCAAGTTAAGTGGATCTGTCCATCCCTCCATCAAGCTTTTAGTAACAAATGCTGGACATAGGCCTCTTCTAATTGGCGCTAGTCTAATCGGTCCCATGCCCTTTGAGTCTAGCAGAATCCCGCCGTCTTTTTTAGGTCATCGGTCCACCCGGTTGCGACCTGTGGTTACTTACGTGGCTACGGTCGCTCGTTATTTCCGTACTGCTGGGAACGCGCTTCCTCTCAGAGTGTAAAGTCCACTGTGCTGGCCAAGTGTGGATTAGTAGACTTCAAATACCCTTGAAACCTATTTTTTGAAGAATTCTAACGCTTCCTCACAATGTTTTCCTTTCTCATTTAAGTGAGTTATAATTACTGATATACACAAAACTTTAAAAATCAATGGCGTTCCTGGGATTTGAATCTCAAACCCTCCAATTTCGAAGTCGAGTTTCAAACAATTAAGCTACCACCATATCATCATGTGCCTTTCTGTTATCAACTATAATTAGAATTGGTGTTCTATCTGAAATTCACCACATTGCTATTCATGAGAACTAAAATTGCCATAGTATTTAACACTACCCTGTCGGTACATGAAGCGGTGGTGGGGCCGCGAGGAAGTCTACAACTTATTTTAATAGAAATAACAATTTTGAACAATTTCTTTACGTATATGCACAATTTTATAATACGCAATTCCACTTACAAGCCGATCTCTATATTAAAAATGATCTTGTAAATCTAGTGCGACGCCATTAACTTGAAGGTAATAATGGATTTTTTGTATTTTTAAGAAACTGCGCAACATCAATAACGAGACGTCACATACAATCGCTTTTGATGTTTTTGACATTTTTTCATTCGGAACGTTCCTGGCTCGCTCCATCCACGCGCCAGTTATAAAACAATTTATTTAACAAAACAGGATGAATAATACAAAATATGGGAATTCTTTACGGATCATAATACAAGGACAATATTTTCGGAAGGTTGTACAATACTAATGGCCTTAGCTAAAGATTTTTTAGTACAAGAAACACTTTATTGCTTGCTATATTTTTGTTCGTAAAATGTACCTACATTATTTAAACCTATTGCCTATAGAAGTAAATAACTTTTTGCAATGCACCAAGTTTGTCAACTGTTTATAGAAAAAAATAGTTCTTGAACTTGCTTTATTAAAAAGAATACAAAACAATTGAAATAATAAAAAAATTAACGACAATAATGGTAAAATCATTAAATTAATTTAAGAAAAAAAGACAAGCTTCTGTATGTGTATGTGTATGTGTATGTATGTCTCATTTATTGGCACGAGTTACAGTCCAAACGGCTTGACGAATTTTAAGATACGAGGTGTCATTGTATTTGTCTTAATTGTGGGAGCGACATAGACTGAGTTTTTATATTTACAAATTGGTATTTAAAGGACATTAATTTGAACATCCTTCCTTCATTACAAAATATATTAAAAGTTTTTCGTTCGTGTTAATTTTAACATTATTCAAATTCACTAGTTAATATTTAATAATACTTGCACATTTTTTGCACAACAGTCGTAAAGCTTGCAACAAAATGTTTGCACTTGCTATTTAAAATGCAGATTGTTTACGCAAAATAGTTTGCAAAAAATCGCAATTTGTTAATGTTTCTTGGTAAGCGATAAAAACTTTCGTTTTCAATTTTCGCTTTTTGTTGACACGTGGCGAAACTCGTGGCGTCTGTTTCATGAAAAAACAGAATTATTTTACTTAAAAATTGTAGGGTATTCAAAACGATGCTGAGTAGGTTTTTTATATGTTGGAAATAGCACACAGGTTGCTCCTCCTGAGTACCGAGTTAGAATGCTACGAATAAGTGTATCCCACTTACCACACCCTCAAGATAGTAAATAGCAGTGTTTAACACGGACGTTATTCGGCAGAAAAATATATGCCGGAGATGCTCTCGGAGTGGAATCACAAAGGCTTCTATTATCTTTGGTAAAGTTTGTTTTACCTAACTTCACCATCAACTCATTACTGGGCACGGATTTTCTTCTAAACACACAGATATATACAAAAAACCTAAACCTAGCATTGAAAGGAAACATTATCACAAAGTAGGCTATGTATTTACAGTCTCAAAATACAAATAATTGCTGAATACGTCATACGTTTTTATTGGATTTTAATTACACAATACATCTATATTATTAGTTGCTGTGATTCAAAATATCCCGTTGAAGAACCAGTACGTGTAACTTTAACAGTTGGACCAGCGGGAGTTATTGGAACAAAACAAACAACAATATGAAATGTTAACACGCGTTAAATGTACGAAATCAGTTCTATGATCGTATGGACAGACGGTCGGACTATTAACAAGAACAATGCGAACAAACAAACACACAATAGAACAACCTTTGTTTACTACGGAAAACCATTAAAAATTATTGGCCTAACGAATAGAAACAAGTATTTTTTGATGGTAAATACTTAGAACTTGCTTTGATTTGTTCTGCGATGTTCATCTCAATAGATCGTTAATGGCAATCGTTTATTATGCATTATTGTCACAGGTATGAGCTATTTTTTAATTATGACGTTAATACTGCAGACAGGATTTTAGTTACTTGCATGTTTAAAGGAAGGAATAGGAATCCGATTGTCATCAAACTAAATATTGGCAGATATATATTTGCTATTGTAAATAAACTGGCACAAAAAAAAAATTCAAAAATAGTACCGCCAATTGGATTCAAAAAAGTAACTCATCACTCAAGCTGAAACCAGCCTCACACATTTGCAAAATTTTATTAAAATCAATTGAGCGGTTTAGAAGAAAACCTAGATAACATTATAAGAACACAGTGACTTGAATGTAATTATTAAAAATATTTTTGAATTTAAATTACCTTTTAATATTCCTCACAAAGTGTAGATAATTATTTTAATCGTATTTCAAAATCTTACTGCGATAGCATCAGGATCAGCAGTTATAAAACTTTACTGAGTAGGTTGGTCACATTTGCACACAATACTAGTGATTTACTATTTGAAAATTTGACCTACCTACTGTTTTTATTACAGTACCACCCTACGGTGTTTATCTTGAACGTAATCGATTTAGATTCGTAAACTTTACGACCTAGCGAGTTGGAACAATTAGTTTAAGAGTTTTTGCTTGAGAAAGCTAAAAGTTTATAGTTCGATTTACTTCAACTCGTTATGTCACCGGGCTACCCTTTAGTTTTTGACAAAAACGAACATAAATTCTAATACCATTTCGACTGTCTGACTGAAAACTAAGTCTTATTCTTTACTTATAAGGCTAGTAAGGTTATTTTAGAGTGGCAATGCTAAGTTAGCAATAGAGTTTGACGTTTTACGGCGGTTTCAAAATAATTTATAGTTTTGACAATTCGCGGAACGGTTGTTTCCGTCGTAAACCCTTTAGTTATTTTATAGAGCATTCTGTTTTTATCACAAATCAAGTGACAGACGTGTAGGCATAATGTGAGCGACGTATTGTTCAGGTGGACATGTGTTTGGACTTTTTTTAATAATCAAAGGGAAAACATTCCTATAAAATATACTAGCGGAATTGTAGTATCGTTTAGGTTTTATTTTAAAATAAATAACCTTGATTAAAGTATAATTAAAACTACAAAGTGTAGGTCGGCAGTTTAATAAAAATAAGATTAGGCAAGAAACTAATGTAATTTAATAAATATTTTGTATAATATCAATATTTTTGATTGAAATTATTGCGTAGATACAATGAAAAGGCTGAACCAGTTTGCGCGGTACTTTCCCAAAAATAGGGAGCATTACAGTCAGCGGCATAAATTTCTTTTTTATTAGAAATATAAAAATAATAAATAGCATAACAAACGGATAAAAATGAAGATTTAAAAAGCTTAAACACTTCATTTTAAACTATCCAACCACGCAACCACGGCACTTAAACAGCCATCCCTTCATTCAAGTGGTTCCAAGTAGCTTTACAAGCTAATCATGCGACTACTCAAAATTCCATAGAAACGCGAAACACATGTCTCGTCTCTCATCATTACGTTATCTTTACACGTTAACATCGCAGATAGCGCGCTTACGCGTTAATTTTTAAGGGTAACCCTTAGTTTCATTTTAAGCGTTGGAAGCGCTAAAAAAATTACGCTATATAATTCTTTAAGCGCTAAAATGAACAGAAATGTTCATAAAGATTTTGTATGCTACATGTAGCATGCTGTAGTGTGGGGCCAAACCTGAATAGAGCCGAAATTTTACCCCATAAGCATTTCATACCTTCAGGCTTGTTCTAGAGCGCTTTATGACCCTCTATCACATAATTTAGACAGAATAGAGAACACCTGCTTTTTTTACTTATAATTGTGTTCTTACGTGTAATTGTGTGTCCATTTTGAAAATATTTGCCTTAAATGTATACTTACTTGACCTGTTTTTTAAAATATAGGTGCTAATTTGATTACATTCTTGATACTAACATGAATTCATTTGACACTATAGTATTTATATTCGACATGTCTTTTACACTTGTTTTAAATAATAATTTTATAATTAATAGTAGTTTTTAATATTTAAATACGTAAAAGTTTTAAGCAGCTTACCTCGCTTTATTCCTCTAAGATTTCACCCACTTCATAACACTACTCAGGGTAGGTATGATAAGAAGCGAAAATGTTCACGAGAAAGGTGTTCGGTTCTTAGAGCCAAAGGTTATTTCTAACACTTTTAAGGGTCTTCTAAGGACGTTTTTTGCCATTTGGATATGTTTATGCGATAAGTGTGTGTGTGACGAAAAACGCTTTCGTTATCAGCAAACTAGGTATAGACTATTTTGATAAATATCTGCTTTACAGTGTTAATTTATTTTGCAATAGGTTATATCTTTTCTGAAATCATTCGAGTAAGTATATCAGTTCAAATAAGGCAATTTATAGGTAGAAAGAGAAATTCTAATGTTGCATAATGTGCTAGTGTAAGTAACGAATGTGTTAATAATTATTTAATTGACCATATAAGAACTTTATTCTGTGTAAATTGAAGTAAATAATAATATCTTCGTAATAATCAAGTAAGGTATATTTTAGTTAATATTTTTTTTATACATACGGTCTAATCACGATTTGTACAAAAAATCTTCATATTTAAAATATGTAAGGTTAAAATTTAAATGTATGTAATATTCAAAGGTGGTAGAACTCTTCGTGGTTCGTCTTCGGTGGCACCAAAAATATTTCTGCCTAATAACAGGAGTGTTAAGCGCTGCAGTCTTCTGGTTTGAAGAGTGTGCCAAGGGAGACTCACTTATCCGAGGCATTCCAAATTAGTCCTCAGGGTATAGGGTACAGGCTATAGTCGATGTCAGGTAGGATTCTAGTCTTATCTGGAGTGGAGTACAGATATCAGGTGGATTGCTTGCTCGTTTGCTACTTCATCATATAAAAAAATGTAAAATTTTAATAAAGGTTGTTAGGACTTTATTATTTATTATACCTAGTAGCGAGTCTATAAGAAAATAATCAGTGAAACATAAAATTGTTTAAAAACTATTTTTACATAGTATTAAACGTATCAAACAAAGTGGGTGTACCAGGGTAGCAGGAGTCGATAAGGGAGCCAGATGCGTTGCCATCCGCCCACCGATCGTGTTACACAGATTAGACGGTATGACTGTATGTTCCATGAGAATAATATTTCTAATAATGCATAATCTATCATCATAAAAAAGCGTTGGTAGGATGTGCGATTTTTTATCAAAAAATTTGATATTAGATGAACAATAAGCTACGATTTCAATTTGTCATCTAAATTTACCTACCTAGAAAAATATAATATGCGACGGTAATGGTTTTTTAGTTTCTAATAGTCTACTTCTAATATTTATGCGATATATGTTTTATTCATTTGATTTTTTTAATTTTTTTGTAAAAAATGTTCGAAGTATCTCGTTTGTGTAAATAAAAATATTTTGCTCTATATGTTAGCAAAAAGCTTTTTAAAACTCATAAGCACTGTTATACGTCACGTGACTGACAAGTTACAACTGAATTATAAAAACGGGCAACACCACCTCGATGATAAATGGATTTTTTTGCGATGGAATATTTCACGAGTTATTAGCAAGTGGAATTTCCATATTGACGTTTCGTTGAATTTTACTACCGAACATCAAAGGTATCTACCATAGATTGAGTAGTTAATAGATGCGGTATGTACGCGATCACATTAATAAGTGTGTTACCTGCCAATTACTTGTTTTATAAACGGCAAACACAAAATATCAAAGGTATTTCTAAATTATAAGCACAGTGGAAAGATATAAATATTATAATTATAAAATTAATTTTTAACTTTTGAATAATCTTATAATATAAAAATGAATCGCAAAATGTGTTGGTAAGCGCATAACTCAACAACGCCTGGACCAATTTGGCTAATTCTTTTTTTTAAATGTTCGTTGAAGTTCAAGGATGGTTTTAACGGCGAGACAAATTTGAATAATTG
>DWRA01002109.1:0-14830 GCA_018250295.1 Spathilepia clonius
AGGTTTTAAAAATAAGAAACTACGATAAGAACAAAACAGTAAAATGTTTATACAAGAAATAAAAATAAGTAGAATCTTTTTCTATGTAAACAAAACATCCTGAAAAAATGTATGCTAAATAATAACTTAAACTAAATTAATCATTATAGAAGAGGAAAAGATAATGGTAATTAAAATAATAAGTTATATGCAAACAGAAATAATAAACACTAAGTACAGTAATACTCTTATGTTTTAAGAGCCTTATACATACAGACAGAATCACGTAGATCATGCGTAAATTACAAACAGATCCTGTTATTAACTCTAAGATATTAGCTACTCCGAAACAATTTGATATGTACCTATATGTACGTACGTATATGCGATACACGGTTCTTGTAGTATCAGCGCACTATTGAGGTTGGGTCGAGCCGTGCGGTTAGATTCCATTTAACTTTAGGGCGCGAACTCGCGAGTGCCACCCCACATCTTTATGCCTTAACGAGGGTGCTTATGAATTTAATTAATCCTCCTCACGATGATTTAAGTACAAGTGAAATTATGTCTTTATTGCATTTTGGAAGCGGTGATTAAATTTTAAAGGAACGCTCCCGAACGTCGAATATTGCGAAAGCTGGTGCAGAATTTATTACAGCTGTTTCTAAAAACTTATTTTAAGGCCCCCGCTGACCTTTAATTTAATTTATCATATTCAGAAGTTACATTTCGAATATAATTCTCAAGCTGTGTCATAGACAGAATCGTATATTTTATGAGTAACGTAGGTAACACACGAGGCTAATACATCTCTCTAATAGAACATGTATTAAACCATCTGGACCATCTTAAATATCAATGAATCTTAAGGTATCAGTAAGTATTACCTGTAGGTGGTATATAGCGGTAACGGGTTATTGCGCTCCTCTTATAACCTAATTAGTGTAACGTCGACACCTTTTTAGGGTTCCGTAGCCAGATGGCAAAAATCGAAACCCTTATAGATTCGTCATGTCTGTCTGTCCGTCCATCTGTCCGTATGTCACGAATAAAGTGATATTCGGAAAGTATTAAGACTATAGAGGTAAAACTTGGTAGGTAAGTGTATTCTGTAAACCACATTTCGAATTATGTACGAAAATAAAAAATATATTAAATTTAGGGGGGCTCCCTATACATGGAACTGAAACTCAAAAAAAAATTATCTTACCTACACATGTGGGATATCTATAGAAAGGGCTTTAAAATGACATTGAGGTTTCTAAAACCATTTTTTCTCAAAGTCGATTGTTTGCCAGAAAATTAGTTTGAACAAGATACAGTTGACAGTTTTTGAGAAAAACCGAATAACGTTACTTTGTTATTTATACAAATACATGATAAACAATACAAAACAAAAATATATGAACGTATGTATTAAGTTTTAGCATATGGGTTCAGGTGTTGGAGGTCAATTTTTTCACTATACGTCTCAGCTTAACAATTTCATCACATATATGCACCGAATGGCTAACTTCAATGGTTTAGACGGGAGGCACTTCATCATTATCGGGGTTCAGGAGATGAAGGTCATCTTCATTCATAATATCATGTTAATCCATATTTTCAATGCATATAAAAAGTTTCATGACTATCAGATCGGCAGAAACGTAGATATGATCATTTATGTAAAAATCTGTTGGAGGTGGTCAGGAGTTCCATCCTATAACCCGTCGTTATAATCATCAGACCACACCCATGTCTGAGAACGTACCACAGAAAAGAAAAAAGTCTGTTAAACATGAAAACCCATGTCTGAGAAAGTACCACAATGAAATGAAATGAAATGAAATTTCTATCAAATGAAAAAAAGAAAATTGAAATAGGTCCACAAAGAATAGAGATATTCAAGATTATAAGAATTCGAGATTTTCTACTTTTCCGGAAAAACGGCTGAAAATGTTCAAAATTCCACGAAATGGGGACCCCCTGTGAATCCGAAATAATCGCCGGACATACATAAAAATATATACGCGACGAATAGATAACCTCCTCCTTTGAAGAAGGAAGTCGGTTAAAGAATATTTATAATACTACAGTTCCTTGTTTATATTATTTGAAATATTTGTTGCGTCACCATGTATTAAATTCTCGAAAAGCGTACTGCCATTTATAAAAACTTCAAATTTTGTGTTCTTTGTTATAGCTTTTAATTATGCTCAAAAAGGCTGAAAATTTGATGATTTGAGCTATATCGGACTAACAAAAGTACCCTTGGTTGAAATTCAGATATAGTGCTTTCCGCTCCTAAATAAATTGCAATGGGCGGTCGTGAGACAAGTGTCCGAGCTACGTAATATTAGGACACTTTCATGTGTTTTAATTGAGATAGCCGATAATTTTGTATGAATTAGATGTAACTAAAATCAAATATTAGATCTTTTTGTTAGGATTCTTCACGCAATATTCACTTACGTTATAAATACTAGGTCGAACCGGAATCATCTCCGCGAACATACAAATGTATGCTCATGTTGTGACATCGCGTAGCATGACGTCCCGGCCCCGGAACGCCCAGTGACAGTGAAAGCTTTCTTCATATATGGGAAACCAGGTGACGCGAACATGACTATTAATAAGTGTTGCTTATTTAACTACTGCTATGAAATGATTGTTGTTATACAGAAAGGTCATTTATATATTTATACGCAGTTGGTCGCCGTGTCATGCAGGTTTTAGAGCGTTCCCTCCACGTATCGCGATGATGTATATAATTACATCGTTGTTTTCGTATTACAATGCAAAGTTGTCGATACATTCGATATCGATACTGAATCGATTAGATTCATCGCTATCCGTGCAGTGAAGAAGGATTTGTACATGAGAGCTAGTAGAATGAGAAGGTGATATTCCCATGTAAAAGGTATGAATGTCAGAATGCCTCCTAGTTAAAACGAGTTGCTAGCGATAAAATGTAATTATTCGTAAAAGAAACGCCTTCAAAGACGGATTTATGTGTATAGTTAACTTTCCTCTTCTCATCAATCCCGACTAATGTCGTTAGAATTATTTATTTGAATAGAAAGGCCAATATAATAATATGTATAAGTAATATAAGGTAAGTAGCCGTTAAACTGCCTTTAAAAGGCCACCCGGACACAAAGTAATAAAAAATCTGTTGCGACTAGAATTACGCTCCATCCACTTTTATCTTTAATAAAGGATGCTGTTTCATTGAGACGACATCAGCACCAATAACACGACACCGGCAGCGACATTTTCATTCGACACCAAAACGACACGAAACAGGAGGCTTTTGCAGTGAAGGATAAGGTATATATTTGAACTAATATCTTTATACACGGAAGTTTTCGTGTGTGTATGACACGTAAGTACGCACATTCGTGTTATCACAACGTGTACTGATGAACCTTTAAGAAATATATTTAAACATACATTAATATGTGACCTTTTTTTTGTTATCGGGGGGGAAATCTTCAATAGGTACCCGATGCTGTAGGAGCAACGCCAGATTATGTGGGATTTTTACCTCACTAAAACCCCCCCCGGTGGCCGTCCTCAGCGCTGCGTGGAGGACTCCGGGATATCCAACGGAACACAACCGGAGCTCTCCGAGCATGACACCCCTTTCGGGCTCTTCCCCGGTGAGCATTTGCGCTCACCGTGCCTCCAGCTGTTTACGACAGTATGCAACCACACATACCGCCCAATTCCCGGGCTGGGTGGTTCGAGCTCCCACTCTAGTCGCCCGTAACCCCACAAGCCCACTTTTAATCGCCTCTTACGACAGGCAGGGGCTACCGTAGCCGTATTCTACTATCCGGCTACAGAAGACACATTAATATGACCTATGACCGTAATTTGAAGTCAAAATTAAAAGTCTGCCTTTTTGAACATGTTTATTACGAGTCTTGAATATAAAGAAGACCAATATAAAATATCGATATATATCTATCAAATTATCTATATATATATCTATCTATCAAAATTTCGTTTTTCGGCACGAACGGCGACATTGTGACATTGCTTTATAATTTTTTTGTTATCAAATTATTTATTGGTGTTATATATTTAGATTTAATTTTGTACATAATTAGTATTAAATATCTTAAAGTTACAATTTTCACGCCCGATGCGGGTAAACTATATAAAGAAATTTCGTTAATAAATAATAATAATAAATAGAAATTAGGTAGATATGTAATTGTAATAGTTAAAGGCTTATCGGTGTCGTACCGACTCGGTGAAACGGCGTGTGCAGTGTACAGAGTCCTTCAGTTTCACATTACGGGGCCACTCTTGTGGTCGTCGTGTCGGTGTTGTAACGTCCCGGTGCAAAAGTGCTCCTCATAGGTAATTTAAAGTTCTTTTGTCCATTTGAACTAAAATTGGATTTAATAAAGATTCCATGATTTGCACAAATATACAATGATAATTATGTACTAAGACTTACCTTATATTATGCAGTGACAGGCGTGCAAGCCGCGCCCTTAGTCGCTGCTTTTGTGCTGTAGTTCTCCCGTACTCGGCAGACTGGCGCCTCCGAAATCATTGGCGCCCGCTGGTCTTGTTTGTCGCTGTTGTAGTATTATTAATTTATAAATTAATACACACTATCTATATACATTATGTACATATATAGTTTACAACATTTATTTTTGTTGACAAATTAACCTACGATGTTATCTACCTTATTGAAATAAATTTTAGACTAACTTTAATTTATTAATAAAACTACAAATATAATTAAGCAACGTTATATATAGAACGATGCTCATTATTATGGCTCGAACCTGTTACGACATGGATATCGTTCGGGACATTTCAACGTCACAACCTCCCCTCATTACATGCGTTGGTAATTTAATTGTAGCTTTCCAATATCTGCACTGAACCGAAATATTTGTAGATAATCTATTATTAAGTCTTTTTATAGGAGCATTATTTGTAGTTGCTCCATTTACTTAACTAATATAACTGATACCACGACACTGCTGGTAAAACATGTGCAAGGCAATATGTACCTACAGTGCCAGAGGACGATAACCGTTTGATAATTTGAAAATAACGATAATATAATAATAACGATAATTCGTTAATTTTTGATTTTATGATTTCAATGTAATGTTAAAAGCTGAAAGAGATTATTTAATTATAATAATAATTATTTATCTGTCGAATGCGCCCACATTTTCATATAAACTATTTCTTACGCGAAAATATGGAAAGTGTATGTGTATGTTTTTCTTACTTTAGGTCTGTTGCAATAGCATGGTATATTAAAATAATGTTTTCAATAATGATTATTTATAGAATTGTTGGATTAATTTCATCTACTTCAAACCTCGAGCAGGAGAGTGAGCTTATAAGATATTAAATTGAACAAGACTCAAGTGAAGTCCTTGACAATTGCTAATTAATTTATCAAATATAGTAAATACTCCGTTACAAGATAACCGTTCTTAAAATTAGTAATATTTTATACATAATAAGTTATTTTTTCTAAAAATGATTATTTAATGATATCATCATCAACCCATTACTGTCCCACTGCTGGGCACGGGTCTCCGCTCAAAGTGAGAGGGATTAGGCCAAAGCCCACCGCGTGGACCAAGTGCGAATTGGTAGACTTCACACACTTTTTGAGAACTTTTTTTTTTCTCTTTCAAAGAACTCTCAAGTGTGCAAGTTTCCTCACGATGTGTTCCTTCGCCGTTATAGCAAGTGATAATTAATTTGTAATACGCACATAACTTCGGAAAATCGACCTGGGGTTTGCTCGGATCCCTCGACTGAGCTGCTGAGATTCAACCACTAGGCTATCACTGCTATTTAATGATATGCCTTAAACTATATGATAATATTGATATTGATGTCCATTCAAATATACATATGTACGTGTAGGACATATGTACAAGTTCATTATTTACAGACACTAACTATTAGGAATAATTTCAAATAGTAAGCTCAGAAATGTAACTATGCTACTACGCTCGCATGTATTTTTGACTATGCCCTCCTTACAAATACTGTAAGGGCGATTTTCCTTTCGCGCGTAAACAGCGTACACGAATGTGTGTCCTATAAGTACACATGAATTAACTCGCTATAGTCTCTGCGCGAGTGGTGTGTGTACGTAACGACAGGATGTAAGTACCATAAATACGTGCGATACAAAAAGCGCCCTTATGCCTACATTTTCATATATAAAAATTCAGCCTTCTTGTATTCACAGACCGTTTGACGAATCGTAAGTTTTAAAACCGGTTAGTGAATAGTCTGGTGAAATAATGTTTTGAAACAGTAGAACGAAATACTGACTACTATCATAATACATAATTTCGGATCGCCTACGCGCTAACTGCATAAAAGCTTCGTCAAGCGACGTAGGCGCGTAGCATTGTCGTAACCGCGTAGCTCTGGAAGCTACGAAACATTTGTACGAGTTATTTTATTGGGGCTGACATAAAAACATTACTGTAGCAATAATCCCAAGAAGATTAAATACGTATTTCAAATTTGACTAACATCGCTTTTCAACTGAGTTGAAATTTTACGTAAATGTGTAAGTTATATGACTATAAAATATTATTGTCATTGCGCAAGTCTGATGATGAAGCCGGAAGTGGCCGCTTGAACTACAACTACCACACTAATCAAAAATGAATAGTTTTTTGTTAGTAAAAAGTGATATTTTAAATAAATTAATTATTTTAAGAATAAGTGCTTGTTTTAAAACTATTATTTCCGATTCATGTACTACGTCTAAGAATTCGCAAAAGGAGAGAGTTTAATTGATAATTAATATAAAAGGGACACAAATCATAGGTCCACTACCTTCCTACCTAACTACCGTAAGGGTTCCTTATATCAAAAATAAAAAACGGAATGTCCATCCGTCTATCCAGCCAGTTTACTCCGAATCTACTGTACACATGAAAGTAAAATTGGGTACACATATGCACATACGCATATATTAATAATTGGCCAAGTGCAAGTCGAACTCAAACACCCATACCACAAAATATTCATATTTTTTATTATTATTAGTAGTTGTTATCAAAGTAGCTATAGAAGTACAAGCATTTTAAAAATTTAAATTGTCTCATCTCTGAAACTACACTGCTTAAAATATTCAAAAACATTCAACTTTACTTATAGATCACAGGAATACCAATTACAAACCTATGATCTTAAACTCACTTGTTGGTAAATCTCGGGAGACTGTATTTGCATTCATTTATTATAATGTTTTTCTATAAACAGTGTTATAATTATTTTAAATATAACCTATACTATACCTTTTACTTATACTTCTTGTTAAATTGAACTAGGCCAGGGATCTGTTTCTTCTTGTATCTATCAAGCTAAATTCTTACAATTCCACGATCCGGATCCACGATAAATGATAAATGAGTTGGCCACGCCTCACCACTATCGAACGTATATACTACCTATTATCGAACATAGTGTAATTTTCCTGAATATTGAAATAACAGCCATCAATATTGAAATATTGTAAAATATACGTCAGTACAGTTTTTTTTCACCGACTGACCCCTTTGTGTCCAACTTGCACTTGGCCAGATTTTTTGTTTTTTTTTTTTAAGGAAAGAGGAATCATATTGCCAATAGTTGTGTGAAACACGTGTATATTCTAAAATTTTGATCCATACATTTGCGCCAATCAGTACCTATTTTAGGACGGTCGAAACAAAAATTTAATATGTAGTAACATTCCCACGCTAGGATGCGAGCGACGAGTGGCGACGCCGATGCAATCTCAAAAAACATACCCAAATGCTCTTTACTGCAGAACACAGTAAGATCCCCGTTATCTTCCACACGTTACTATAAAGTAATCTCTCCATGATGTTCGCGGTTTAGTGTATATTATACCACTCTTGCCAAGAGACGGTCTACGTCTGTACTGGCATTTATGCCACATATTTTGTTCTATTACTAACAACATAAATATACACCTTGATCATAGTGTTTTAAAGGAAAACTACATGGGCAAGAAGTATATTTAAAATTATCATATATAAAATACATAACTATGTTATATTTTAAATATATAATTTTGAAGTGAAGACATTGATTTTCATTTCGATAGAGTAAACGTTTAGTTTTGACCAAGAAAACTTAAAATATTAATAGAGTATACATATAAGATGATATGGTTTATATAGATGTACAATGTATATGAAAATATTTGGAACGTGCGCCGTGGCCGCGTTCCGATTGAGCCTCGCTTACCTTCCGCGTGGCACGCATCTTTACTATCCAACACGATCTTATAAATCTATAAAAATGTAAAAGACTCATTACGATACACTAGAATAATTTGTCGTTTAGCTTTTCTGACGTTATACGTCTGAACCGATTTAAGTATAAGGGCCGACGACATATATAAAAGCGATGTGTCACGATGCCGCAACACAAAACGCTACTGGGTGTTGTGGTACATTTGTCACACAATATCATTATATGCAGTGTGTATGCATGCATTTATATTCTCTGTAACACGACCGCGCAAGCACAGACTGTCCCTGTCAAAAATATTATAAAAAATATGATTTGGTCTGACACGACGCGTTCAATGTATTTAGATATAAATAAATGGAGCCTTCCATGTTAAAATCACACTGTTGCCGCGGTGTGAGGTGATCATTGTTCTAACAAACGTCGGACTACGCCTCGAATAGCACGTCGTATGTTCCTACGTAGCGGCGGTTTCGCCGATTTTTTCGATGCGGCGGTTTTGTGTCGGCCCTATATATATATCCAACATGTAATTGATTAAACTTATCATTTCTAATGATAATGACTCATGCTTACGCGGCTTCATTTTCTGTCGCGGATATTTCGACCCACACGTTACACGGATCACTGACGGGAAAAAACTTTGTCAACTTGCCTTATAAAATGTTATAGATTATATCCCATAATATTCGTTAAAAATCATAAACTCCAGCTTAATAATATCTGTACCCTAACCTCCTTCAATATACATATGTGCAATAAGATAAATATTTTCGCTGCAGTTTTTAGTGGACCTATTGAGATCTTACTTATCAGGTACTTTTGTCATATATCAGTATAATATAATGTAGTCGCTTATATAAAGTTAAGACAGGATGCATATGACGGCTTCTCACGCTCCGTTACTTTACGGACTTACGTACGGGCGGTGTACGACTATGGACTGTCGCGCACTACACAAAGACTCGTCTAACGATGCGTATGTTTATGCCCGTCTTAAGGTTCAAAATCTGTTAATGATTTCAAAATTCCAAAACACCTTTTTAAACGAAGGTAATTTGTTGATATTCAATAAAAGTTCCGTATTAATCAACTTTGAATAAATTTGTTTTTTTTTTCCCCGGGGTGCATCTATGCGAGCTGGTCCACATCAGTCATGAATGTCACAGACCATGGGAAGCTGTCATTAGACAAATGCACCTTTATTATTGAGAGCAATAGGCATTATAACAGTATATTAAAAAAATAAAAGAATAAACGATTTTAACGATAAAATATGTTGAAATAAACGTAAAGTATGATCACGTTTTAATATAAACGTTAAGATTAGTTCAATTTTCAATAAAATAAGAGTATAAAAAGTGCATTCGGCCTTGTTAATTAAACCACGCCTCTTAGTATAAATGAATATAGAATATCTTGTTGAATTTCTTCGTACAGCATAGACACAATCCAAATGCCTGACGTCACCATGACGTGGACTAGATTTCGCGCATAATTCAAAGTACGTAGAAAAAAGGCAATGATTTGCGTTTAGTTTTATGTTATTTTTGGAAATAGTAGACGTACATTATAAAAGTTGATTTCAGACTCTGTGATCATGCCTATTGCACCAGTAATTTAAAAATATGTATAGAAAGAAACCATAAATAATATTAATATTGTACGGTGTATATGTCACTTATAATAATGTTACGCTATATGGACATATATCCATGCATTATGAGATCATACGAAATTTATGGATAATAATTAATAATAAAGAAAATTTTAACCCACACAATACACTAATTTACAATTTATGCTTACAAAGGAACTCAACAGTATACGCTGATGTTATTTATATATTTCATTACAAGTCTGCTATCTTTTGTAATGTTCGCGTTGTCTCGCATTTAAAAGGCTCCTAAAAATATGCGTGGACGTAATCACCAATCTTGTTTACAAATTCATTTAAAGAGGTGCTTCTTTAATAAATATACTTACAACTTTCAATCGTATAAATAACCGCGGAATATTCAGTTATATATCACTTTGATAGAAATGTGGCGGTGATATAGTCACGTGTCAAAGCGAAAACTAAGAATTATATAGCTATAAAAAAATATTCTGTGAATAAGCACCGTTAATGTTGTGGTTATTATATTTATACTTGTAAGTATCTATGCACCCTAATCATTAAATTCTATGTGGTCCCAACTACGTCGCCTATTAATAAAAGAAAAATAAAAATGGTATTCTCCTAGAATTAGATGCGTATTGTCAACTATTTAACACTTACGTTTCAACAAAGAATCAAAACAGACCGTTAGTCTATTATCTCATTCAAACATGTATCAAAAATATCAACTATTAAAAAAATATGGCGTACATGTTCGTGGGTACACCAAATTTTGGTGAATATGCTTGAACGGACAAAATTTCAAGTGATATTCTTATATGTACGTGTTTGAGCTTTGAAGGATTTGATACCCGTTAATGCAGAAAAAGTTGACATCTGCGGCGACGGTCGAATTAAACTCGCGATCACATAATGCCTTCATCAATATCCCGGCGATGCGAAGGGCCGGGCCGCGGATTAATCGTCCTCATCTCGATGCCCTGAGAGACGCGCGCGGCGGCTCGCTCCCGGCGCTGGCGGCTGTTGTCGAAGGTGAACCGCAAGATGTAGTTGTCGGGGTAGCGCCGCTGCGGGTTTCTTGTTACGCCCGATAAACCGTAATTGCTCGTCGCTTCCGTACCATTGCTCGTGGCTGACACTGTAGACAAACCCACTTTCAATCCTAGGACTCGCTAATATATAAAAATCCTATATTAAATGGAATGGTGTATGTGAAAATTGCCACGATACTTGTTAGCAATGCTGCCCTGTGCAAATTCTAACAATATTATTAAATACAATATGCTTATATTTTGATACTAAATACTTATTGTTGTCTCAAAAATAAAACTATAATATAGTAGTAAAATATATTACGAGCAAGAATATAGATATATGTTATTTGTTGTGAAATTTTGGTATTCATTTTAATATAATGTTAAGAAATAAGACAGTTGAGTAAAGCACACGCCGGTTACGCGGGTCTATATAAAATTCAATACAATTCAATCAATTTTGCTGCATAATAATGTTACATTTATTTCTTATTAATGTTAATGTTATATTATTACCCCTCAAGATGTGGCAATTTTATTTCTGACTGTTTGGGAGTTGGCCGATCTACTTTACACATTTTTAGTTATCATTCGATATTGTGTAATAGCGCTTTTAGATCATTATTTTTTCAAGTTTTTGATGTAGTCTTTTGCGCACTTTATAGAACGTAAGTCGTTAGGTAAGTGATTAAGTAGTTTGACGCACGTTACATTTAGTTCATTGCATTTTTTTATTTTAAATATTGGTTTTGTCAATACTTACGGAATATTTTTCGCAAACCTATCTATATCATTTTTTTATAAAAATTATAATCATTTACAACAACAATAAAATAAAATACTCTTAATACACATATGAGTAATACGTACAATTCTAAATTATATAATTTTATGGACGGATGTAAAGTGATTGATTTTGCCAGAAAGTGAGTTTTCGTTGGACTACTATTGCAAAGCGTTGGTCTTGCGGATTAACATTAAAATTTTTTTTTTCAAATACAACAAAACCGCGAAGAGGTTGATTAAACGTACTTAAATTATAAATAGATTGTATTTGATGATATAGTATAAAACTTGCCACACAGGAGATTATATTACGTCTCTAAAACTGGCGATCATCTTTCGCGTATTGTATGTAAATTGAGCATAATTGTTATTGCAGCATAAAGTAACACTGTTAACCGACAATCGATAAATAATAAAAAAACTTCGTGACATGTAACAAAGAAATGGCATAGCATTAAATTACTCACTGGTCATGCTGTTGGCGCGGCCTCGACGCAAGGTAGCGTTTCGTATGGCGCGAGCAGCGCGCGCGCCCCACGCGATGCAGGGCACTGTCTGCCGCAAAGCTCGTCGGAAGTTCTGGCCGCTGAGGCAGTACAGGAAGAAGTTAATGCCGAAGTTAGCGTTGAACAGGATCTCCGATACGTGCTGCACCCATAGCCATTTGTCGTCCATTTCTTTGGCGTTCTGTTAAAAGAAAACAATCGTTAGTTCAGTGGAAAGTAAGCCTATCTATTAAGCTGGATGCATTTGGGAATTTATCAAATAATAATCTATCTACACAAAATGTGTGTATGTGAATTGTTGCATTATATTTTAACTAATTATTTAATGTTTCGTATTTATCGTTTCGTGCGTATTTGTTTAATGTTCGTTTTGTAATTATTTAATTGTAATAAAGCTTTTATTATTTAAATTACGTCTGTCAATAAAAGTCAAATGTCAACAATGTCATAAGTGAATACTGTAATCAATGTCAAAAAATGTGTTATTGCTTTCAAATATGGCCTAATCAAGCTAAATCTTATTTTTCCTATAATGTATGTTATACAAATAATTTTTAATAAAAAATATAACCGATTTGGATGTCACTTAAAAGTAACAAATAATTTAAATAAATGTTGATTTAGTAGTAGTCGTTTTCTTGTTATTAATAATTGTGAATCATTGAATGTAACTGTATGCCTAGGTATAGGTACGTAATAACAACCGTAAACCGAAGCATGAACGTTCATAAAAAGTTCTACGTAATCTTAAGTGTTAACTTAAATCTAAGCCGCAGCTAAAAGTTATCAACACTTATAAACTGTATTAACTACAGCCAAAACATAAACGTAACTGTAAGCATAAACGCGAACGAGTGCTTAAACATAAACTTAATCCTCAGTTTAACTGAATCCTAAATCTAAACCTACATGCAAATAGCTAAAAAAAGTGCCAGATGCATAACTCCTATAGTTTAGGCAGGCAGTATTTTTTATCTGAGATATAGCAGTTGAAGGTCAAATTATTCTAACATATTCCCCTGATAAGAAGCGGTAATGTACATATGAAAGCACCAAATGGCTAACTTCTATGGTATAGGCTGGACGTACGTACGCCTACATCATCAGGGTTCAAGAGTTAAAGGTCAAGTTTTTCACCATATCGTATTAAACTAGATACTCAATATTAATGTCAACTTTAATGAGAATCAAGTAGGCAGAAACAAAGTTATCATAAATTATGATTAATAAATAATATATATCAAAGATCTAATAATCAGACCATATCCATATCCGAGACCGAAATACCCCAAAGAAATATCCTTTTAAATGAAAAGAAAAATTGAAATCGGTTCCCAAACCTACTCTACTCGAGTTATTCAAGATAATAAGAAATCATGTTCTTAAAATTTTCGGAAAACGGCCTAAAATTTTTAAATTGTCGCGAAATGGGACGTCCTGTGAAACTAGCCGCATATAACGTTTCAATCATGTCATTTGGTCTCGGAATTGCGAAATAATCGCCAAAAAGATTAAAGAAACCGTTACGCGACGATTAGATATCCTCTCCTTCGTAGAAGGAAGTCGGTTAGAAATAAATGTAAAGACAAACGAGTTGAACGAAGTTGAGATGAACCTGATTAAGTAGATAACACTTCAAAAATGTGTCTTGTGTCTATCTGTTTCTATTGTTTTTCCAGGGTTTTATAGGATTTTATTTTAGATAAAATGTTCATAATTATTACATGTGTAATATAGTCAGCCCTACACGCATAAGATACTATTCCTTAATATTATAGCACCCCACGATATCATTAAATACCGAGTTTCTCTTCGTTCTAAAATATAGAACATTCAATAGAAAAGTTATCGTGAACATATTATTGTTTATACATTTCTTACCATATCTACATATAATAATATGCGTGTGGTGCGAAAAGTAGTGAGTTTATCCATATATTTGGCAAAAGTGCTATCTCGATTTGGGAGGGCAGCCAAGAGTCCTTTAGCCGGCGGGATCTTGGAAGGTTTTCCGTCGACAGATTTGTCTACGGTCCGCGAAGATCCGCAACAGGTGTCAGCCCGCCTCCTTTGTTGGCTAACTCGCATTGTATGTTCACACGACGGCATTTCTGCGGTGTATGATATATTATTTTTCGCCGGTAAATATATAGTTTTATTATATACGTATTCGCCTTTGACAAATGTTATAAGGATTAGCCGACGCGTTTATAGCTTTGTTTTTGATTTCGTTCTTAATCAAAATTATCTATATAGACTGGATTATAACTTGTTTTCCGATTTATTGCAACTAATCAAACATTATAACGCCTGGGATTGCAAGTTTAACACAAGTTTTAAGATGAATGTTGCGTTTAATTTCATTCGTATAACTACCGTATGATAATTATGATATAATAAGAGTCGGTTTATTTACAGGTATTTTTAATTTTATAATCTTTTATTAGTCTTTTATCAGTTACTTATTAATAAGGAAATGATAATCTTTTATCTGATACTTATTGTTAACGTAAAATTGACCATTAACGTATATTGAATTCCCCCAGCGCTCAGTCTACTGGGTATTCAAAATCAAAATCAAAATATTTTATTCAAAGTAGATCCTTTACAGAATTCTTTTTGAACGTCAAGATTTTACC
>DWRA01002110.1:0-14829 GCA_018250295.1 Spathilepia clonius
TCAAAGTTTTCACACATGAACTTTGAATGTTCGTGTGCAGTAGGGTTGTTACGGATGCAAAAATTTACACATCCGCGAATGCAGATGCGGATGCGGATTATTAGAAGTTCACATCCGCGGATGCGGTTTCGATGCGGATGCAGATGCGATGCGGATGCAGATGTGGATTTTGGGATTTTAAATTAACTTTTTATTTATTTAATCATATTTCAAACCTGTAGGCTTTTGTTACCAATGTCACCTTCCTATTCGTCAGTTGCCGAATGAAGTTAGCAATTACCAAATCAAACGTAGCACGTGCCACTCTGGCTCCGCCCACTTTCGCATTGATTAATGGGGATATGAATGAGATGAGAATGAGGCAGATGTCTGAAATAATCCGAATATTCCGCAGTTGCGGATGCGGATGCAAATATTCGTTACACCCCTGATTGAAAGTGCGAGTTTTCGGCTATATTTACGTAATGTTACATTTTTAAACGCGGATGAAACCGCAGAACTCAGCTAGTATGATAATAAAATTAGGTCTAACGGTGATAAAGATTACCAGCAACCTGTACTATTTAAATTAGTTACATCAGAATATACCGTGTCGTAATATCTGCGCGATATTACGACACTAATCGCCTTATCTTCGGCAGCAAGGGTGACCCCACGCCAGCCCTTACAGTAACTCTTAATATCCACCCTTTACGTCCCACGCACATGGGACATCTTTGCAATGGCTTAGGCTGGAATGTTATTAAGTTGAACTATTAATTGAATTTACAATTAGGAATTCTATAAACAGTCTTTCACAACGAAACCATTTAATATGTCTAAATGTTTCTTTATAAATATACAAAACACAGTTTTATTTTTCTCGCCAAACGTATACAAAAAGTATATAAATATTCATTAGTTTAATATATTTTGCACATAATTTCTTACCAATTGTGTATGAAAAAAAAATAAAAGAGGTTTCTTCAAAACTAGCTAAAATAGTTCTTCAAAACTGGTGTTACGCTGTTTACCCTACTGTTATTGATTTTTTCTTAAAAAAATATTTCGTGCTATTTTGTTTAAAAAAATAATATATTTGTTTCAGCAAACGTTTTCCACCCCGGTGCCGTTCGTGTCAAAGGTGTCGGACTATCTGACGGGCCAGGGTCCTACTTACCAGTCAGCTATCGCCAATAACCTATATGCTCCTGTCTCCGCTTACCAGACTAGAGTGAGTGTATATACTTCAGACTTTTGCTAGTTAAGACCAAAACGTTGTCTTAAAAAAATCCCTAACCATTTTGCCATGATAAAAAAGTGAGTTGAATGATCTGTACATGTTGTCTATTATGCAGGTTTTATAAACCCACTGTCACTAAGGTATTGCAAGCGTTTATCATTACCAACCTTCCTATAAATGAATTTTCAAAAATTCTTTATTAGTCATCATGATCTACCTGTATAAGAAACGTCTGTGCAAACGTACGTTTAGACCTAAAAGTTTAAGTTATACGTTTGTCAGTAGATGTTAGATTAAGTACCCTTTTTGTGAACCAAGTGATCCACAAAAATGGAAATTAGAACCTAAAATCTTCCTCGAAGAATACCAATATCAATTTATTCAGTTCAATTTAAACTTAGCAAATTAGGTAAATACGTAATGAACTAGCACAATCAATGTAATCCACAGTTGGCACCAGCAGCGTACGAAGTATCCGCACCAGTCCCATCCAATCTCGCGTACGCCGAGCTTAGCGTCTCCTTGCAGCAACCACCGAATGCTCTGCAGTATTCTCAGAGACCGCTACAGAAGAAGAACTTCCAACAAGTGTTGGTGCAACAACCCTTGCCTTATCCACAATCATTGGGACCAATAGCGCCGTATTTCCCGATTGCGCCTCAGTTCCAAGAAGGACCAGTTAATCAGTTCCAATTACGAGTGTTCCCTGGACCACAATTGTATCAAGCGCAGCCAACTCAAATCGCTCAGCCGGTCGAACTCGCTCAGCCAGTTCAGCCTGGAATCGAATACTCACAAGAACCCAAAGGAACTCCCCAGCCAGCTCAAAGAGAGCTGAAGACTCAACCAGAAGTAAAGATAGAGAATAAGCAAGCGTCACAGGTAATTTGACGCACAAATATTTTCTTGTACATTTTAGTTAAAACCACTAACCACATCTGTAATTTACGCGTCTTTGTCCATTATTTTACTCGTATGATAATATGTAGGTATTTAAAAATAGTTGTTATTAAAAATTAAATATAGGCTCCATACTATTATCAAGCTTTGTAAAAACCAAACAGGCCTAAACTCTCACACTTAATACACGAAATTGTGTTTCCGCTAATATAAAATTAATGATTTTTTAAAGTTCGTGTTTACCGTTATAAGTACTTACCAATAACGCCATTTTTGCTCTAAATTGTCGCCAATGCCGTTCTTTCTGATCTACCTAGCAATTACATGTTCTCAAGATCGTGGGAATATTCTCATGATGAAATGAATTTGGTACAATATTAGATATTAATATGTACTCAATACATTGTATCAAGACCCTCTACTTTTTGTTTGCATTGTTTCGTATTGTCTCATGTGAACAAATTAAGTTACCTACTCTTACTGTTTTTCGAAATACCATTTTCAGAGCTTCGGCCAACCACAAGGCGCAGTCAGCTTCGCAAAGTTCTCACAGGTCCAACCTACGCCACAACCACAACAAGAGCAAATCCAGTACCAGCCACAACCAGCTCAAGCACAGTACCAGCCACAACCAGCACAAGGACAGTACCGGCAGCAGGAACAACTCCAAACTCAGCAGCTACAGCAACAACCACAATTCCAGATCCAACAGCAACCACAGCTCCAACAACAACATCTACAGCCACAACTACATTACCAACCACAACTCCAACAGCTACAATACCAGCCACAACTGCAACAACAACAACAACACTATCAGTATTCACAGCCGCAAGTCCAGTACCAGCCATTACAGCAGTATCATCTGCTGCCTCAATATCAACAGCAAGCCCAACAACCTCAACAGTATCAACAACAAGGAAGACAAGTACAACAGCAAAGTCAACAGCAAATACAGTATACACAGCCGCAGTACAATCAACCACAAGCTCCTAACCCAGGAAAGCAGATCTCTTATCTGAGACCTGGACCAGTGTTCCTCCAATCACAATTTCCTCAGGGAAATGCAGCACCAGACTACAAACGCAATGTAGCACTCCCAACCTTCCCACCTGTGCAATATTTCGGGAAGTACGCGCGATCCATTTTTAGGAACCACCAACATTAAAAAACGAATTGAAACGTTATTCTATTGGTGCGTATAAAGAGTATTATTTTTCTGTTTTTAAGATAGTTGATAAGTAAACGATTATGTAAAAACGTGACGGTTTAATAAACCGGATTATGTACTGGTGCTAATATTTTTATGTTATATTTATAATGAAGAAGGAACAGCACTATAAAAAAAAAACAGTTGAAATAGAATACAGTGAAGGTTCTTTTACCAACAAAAAAGTATTTTTTTTTCTGTACATGTTATTTGGTTTTAAATATGTTAAAAAAACTGTAAATATAAATTGTAAAAATCAATTTTATTAATAAGTGTGTACATAAAAACGTGAAATTGAATTAAAATTATTTTTGTAAATTATTCCGAACTGTGATGCCATAATTGTAATTATTGTTATGTACAAATTGTAAAAATAATGTGTTATTACGTAAAAAAAATATATTTTAGTTTTTAACTTTTTGTTATTTATTTTCCAAGTAGATGTTTACGTTACACGATAATAATCATTATTATGAAAGAGTTGCACGAAACAAAATCACATTAGTGCTGTAAATAGGGACCATAGCCGCCACTGTAGGTATAAAAAAATTATTATGGTAATGTAGAATGTCATACTAAAATATAATTTTTATTTTAAAGGTGGTAGAACCCATAGTGGTTCGACTCCGGTGGCACTACCCCCCGACCTAATTCTGCCTAATAGCAGCAGTGTTAAGCGCTGCTGTCTTGTAGTTTGAAGGATGTGGTAAGGGAGACTTACTTACCCGAGGCATTCCAACTTAGTCCTCAGGGATAGCAACGCATCTGTGGTGAAACTCAGTCTTATCTAGGGTGGATTTAAATGTCCATGGACGGCAGTTGCCATTTACCATCAGGTGGACTGCACGCTCATTTGTTACTCAATTAAATTTTAAAAAAATACCTATGGGATTGAAAAACAGTGACATCTTTCAACGTATTAACGTAAGCTGTGAAAAATAAAATTCAAACTCCTGCAAAATATTAATAGCAAAAAATACATATTGTTGAAGCACAGACGACATATTATTGATGAGTAGCAAACGGGCATGCAATAACTTGAGGATAAATGGCAATTGTGGCAAATTGACGTCCATATTCAACGGTCGGTCTTAGATGCATTGCCAGTTGCTACCGCTGAGGTCTAAGTTGAAATGCCCCGGATAAGCATGTCTCCCTTACCAAATACTTCAAACCGGAACACAGTAGTGCTTGGAACTGTTGTCCCAAGACAGTATTAAAGGCCTACCTTATTATAGACCTTCGTAACCGACTGGAAATAAGTTAAGAATCCCGAGGTCGATCAAAAATACGTTGCTACCCCTGAAGAATAAGTTGAAATCCCTTGGATAAGTACCTATGTCCCCCACAGAGTTCTACCACCTTTAATGTAGCAACTACTATGGATAAGATACTACTAAATTAGCTCCAAAAACCAGAAACTCTGTTTATAATAGTTATAAATACCGTGACTACGTAGTTCCCATTAAAGTCATTAACGCCGTGAGACCAGACTGTAGAATACGCTGAAATATAACGCCATTTCGCGAAGCTACCATCTTGTATATGAAATGTAACTAATTACGCCAGATTTAATTAACATACGTACATATTTTATCAGCTATTTCTGACTCATAGGAGCTGTATCTCCGCTGAGTATAATTAGGGACTGAAATTCTTACTCTAATATATAGTTTTTGGTGTCATCTCCCTTCTCATGTTCAGTTGTATCACAATAGGTGTAATTAACTTTAAATAGCCCATGTGTGCACAGAGATTGTTTTCCCTCCAAGGTCGACTATGTCATTGGCGCGATGGACAAAGACGAGTACATAAACACCCAGATCAAGACTAAAATTTAAATGTATAATTTAAATTACTATCTGACTAGGGATCGAACCCGTAAGCCCCTGTGCACGACTACGTCACGCAAATCAACAAACTAAAAATTCTAAACGACGTGTAGTCTTATCTAGAATCTAACACACATAAGCCTGGCACAGATATCATATTTACCTAAAAGGATGCCCCAACGACAAATTAAGTGTATATGTACAATTGTTAAAACAATAAACTATTTCTATTTCTATTTCTATAAGCATCTTTCTGCCCATATCATCAAACGCTAATACGGAATCCTCCGCGCACCAGTAACACTCGCACTTGACATATTTATCATAAGACTAAGCAACTTTGCACAAAATAAAGAAAGCGAGACTTGATATTACGTAACAAAGGGATTTCTATTATCAGCCCCGCGTTGGGCGCCAGAGACTGCCATGAGCCCCTAAAGGGCCATTTTTGCCCGATTACAGGGAGTTTTTACATAATATGTTCCACGGATGTGGAGGCGGAAGATCGTTAGGTTATCGCTAGGTTACTGACCTCTGAATAACTTCGAATAACCTTTATCGAAACTGCAACACTTTGTTACAATGTAAAGGTGACATATTGTACTTTGTCTTGCAAAAATTCTATTGGATATTTGGAATTACTTTAGCCGCATAATTAAGTATTTACTTTTTATTAACGAAACGTTCACATACCTACACGTTATTTTTATAGGGTCATAGCGAGGCCATAAATAGGATTTAATGATTAAAATCCATTAAATGTTTGTCAGTTAATAAACTTATCATTATAATGGTCGAGGTTTGAACCTCGGTGAACGATGCTAATGCATTGTTTAGATATATTTCTACTATATACTACTAATATTGCGTTCATTTTGATACGTTTCTAATTTTTAAAGTTAAACAGACAATAACCTACAACAGGTAACGAAACAGGCCTAATTTATTATTTATTTTCCTTTAAGTTGTGACAGTTTATAAGGATTGTGAGGTCTTGGCCTCAATAACCGAAACATAATGGGCAGCCACGGATCTCCTTGATGTGAGATTACGTCCGACATAATACGTGGGCACAAGGTGTCGGTTTAATGTCTTTAATGAGCATGTATATGACATGTGGAGATACAAACACATTTACAAAGCATAGACCGTTTAAAAGAGCCATTTTTAAACAGGTATCATTCTGTAAGTATTTCTTCGTTTTTATTATATAGAAGAAACCAAGTAGTACGCATCTACCTGAGGGTAAGTGCCTACGGATGGTCGGAGCCTCTACACCTAAATTGGAACGCCAAGTTTGATACCTTACATACCACACCTATCAAACCAAAATAGCACCGCTTAACACTGGTTTTAATAGTCAGAAATAAGAGATAGCAGTGGTGCCACTGGGTTACAGCTACAAAAGGTTCTGTCACCTTTATTAAATTTTAGTTATAAATTCCTTCTTTTAGGAGTAAAAGAAGGCATCGAGGAAAGCCTCGAAGGATGAAGTCACATAATAAGGAACTCTGTAAACGAATTTGTAAATAGATTGAATTCAAGACCATTGTCATCTCCCATTTGTCCCCTTAGGGATGAATTGGGTATGTCTTAAAAAAATAATTTTCATGCTTCAAGAGAGACTCCCTTGTTTTAAGAGACATGTCACTACTACATCTCATTACGTCAAACTATAGAAGTGTATTTGAAGTTACACGGTCAGTGTGACAAGGTGGAGCGCATAGCTCGCGGCAACTCTAGCGACTCTATAGAAGTATGCTAATTCCTCGCGTATGCAAATAATTTTGACCTTCGCAGTCGTATTTATATTACCTTTTATTCTTACTCTTTCTATAAATGGCAACCTCTATTTTTAATATTTTTTTCCCTTTATAAAATATAAATGTAATTTTAATATAAACACAATTTAATATAAATCAATATCGGGATTTATATCGCTTTCTATACTCGCACACCCACACTAGAATTTTGCCTGTCGTGGGTATCATGTACAGATAAATATACAAACACTCAGACCCAGAACTCAAATCTTAATTAATCTTTTAGATATATGTGTGGCCGCGGAACGAACCCGAAATTGCGTGCCAGACCGGTATAATGACCGATAAGAGGTCGAGACACAAATGCGTTGCTACTCCTGAAGACTAAGTTGGAAACGCCTCAAATTAGTATGTCTCCTATACCACGCCCTTCAAACCAGCATACAGCAGCGCTTAACACTTTTATTGCAAGACAGAAATAGGTGTAATAGAGTTGCCTCGGGAGTCAAACCACAAAGAGTTCCACCACCTTTAATATGCTATATGATGTTAGACTGCATGTTCCTTTGCTGCTAGAATTTTATAGCCAATGCTACAACATTTTATATACTCAGACCCACAAAGAAAAGAACATATTTTTAACAGACGTCAAAAATGAGAAGGTTCTCAATTCGACCGTATTTTTTTATTATCCGTAAATGTATCGCCGTATTCACAGTTTCCCTGTTTAGGTACTTCATGTGAGGGAATCCATCACAACACATTAGGAGTCGAAGACACATGACTGTTAATTCTCTCACATTATCCCGCGGTGGCGGCACAAATAATAAATTAGATCCGTTCGGTTCTCGTTCCGGGTTCAGACTTTTCAGCTCTTTAAATTATTCATGGTTTGAACGATAACAGCCTGATTTTGCTAATGTGACCTGAGATTGAATGGGTTGGGAAGGGATACTTAATCTCTTAATGGATAAGTTAAGATCTTGTACAAGACCTAAAATTTATTATTATCTAAGGGATTGGTGTAAATTATTTAATGCCATGAAGTATTGTTGCTATTAAAATGCCAATTTTTTAATATTTTGAAAACGAAAAATATTAATATTAAAAAATTTGGTGTTACCCAGTTTTTTTATGTTATTAATTCCAATTTTAACAAGTTTTTTTAAACGTGGAATTCATAACATACGATCAATCTTAGGTTATGAATAATTATAAAAATTAAAGCCTTAGCGCGGGAATCGGAATAACTTTAGGGATTACTAGATACACGGCTTGGACTATTGGATAGACTATGAACCTTACACAAAGCACATTATTTCTCGCTCTTCTATAACTTCATTTAATTATAATCAATACTTTTCAAAAGATTATTTAAATGATCACAAAGCTTCAACAAAATTGCTAAGTAAGTTCCAAATTACATTAAAATAAAATAAAAAACAAATAATTTTGTATTGAGTTTCTATATCTACTGTTCCAATAAATTTCAATGTCTGCAGTAATAATATACCGTCTCACCTACGGATGCAAGTATGAGAAATTATCGATATAAATATTGAAATTTATGTCGAAGGTCTCAAAAATCGTTACACCGATTTTAGATACTAAATTTGAATATTATTTTATCGATATATTGATAACTCAAAATATTCTAATACGATCTTTTTTGTCGAGATATTGTAATGACTGACGCCCTTTTTGTTTCTCTGAATAAATAATATTATATAGTCAAATATTTAAATTTTTTATATAGATATTTTTTTTCGGCATGATGATGTCATATCCGCAATGGATTTTCGACACGGTATCGATATTTTGAGTTAGATATTATCGAAATTCTGATCTATTGTTGCATCCCTAGTCTCACCTCTAACCTCTAGCCAACTGTATAGATACGCTAACTATCATTTGGTTCCAGTTCCCTTCGCTGACCACGAGCTGAACGGAGTGGGTGCAACATCGCAGTCTCAAGTGATCACGGGTGGCAGGTGGTCGCTCGCGGGTCAGTGTGGCAGTTGTGATGCCCTATCGAGGATTTTTACCCGTTTGGAGGGAAAAGTAAGACATTTATTAATTGTTTTATTAACATGCTTATATATGATAATTAACTTTTATATAATTAATGCAAATGAGCGCGCGACGCATCTTATTCAAGTGACCACTGCTGCCCATGGACATCTATAAATCAATCCCAAATAGAATTTAAATTCTACCTGAAGCCTGCCACAGATACTTTGATATTCCAGAAAACTAAGCTGGACTACTCCATACATATATGTACATATTTAACAATAGTATTTAAGGACAGTCTACATCGTTGTTATAAGATAAAAAAATAGATGCGATGTTGACGCCGCAGTTCAACTACAAGTCCACTATGCTCATGCCTCTACGACAAACAAGAATAAACGTATACCTTACCTATCTTATTTAGGTGTGTTTACGAGTGTCCATGGGCTTTAAATGGTTTGCATGCTAGTTTGCTACTTCTCCTACATAAAAATGTAGCTCTATAGAGGTCAGCCATAGAATTACTGTAGCAAAAACAAATATACACACGCATTTTTTGCTGAAAAACGATGACAAACGATGCGGGCCAGTTGTGTGGACAAAGCGAAAAAACAAAACAAAATAATACGCTTGTTTACTACCTTTTTTGAAAAAAGGATATATGATACAACAGCCTTTTAACAACCCCTAAACGGAGCTAACTATAAACCGAGAAATAGACTAAGTTCATCATGTGGTTTTTGGATTTACATTTTATATGAACCACGTAGGTCGCCGACAATCAATTACAGTTCCACTGCTTTGCACGAGTGAAAACTGTCTAAATCATATTTCACCACGTTGATCCAGCGAGTAGTGGACTTCACAAACCCTTGACAGTTTTAGGGAACTCTCAGACGTATAGATTTCTTCACTGTGTTTTCCTTCACTGATAAACAAGTGACTATTAATTTTAAAAAATGAGATTTGTATTTCGAAGCGTTGTGCTTCGAAATACAAATCTACTTCTTCTACTTCGAAATACAATTCGGTTAAAATTCAGAAAAGTGTGAAAATCGAAAAATCAGAATTGTTCCGAATTCGAAACTTACTTGAACGATCAAATTTCAAACATATAACGTAGGTGGTACAAAATACCAATATTCACATGAATATATTATGCAATGGTACAGAGAATGTGGTCGCAATTACAACACACATATCAATGTTACCGAAAGTCGATACAGTGCAGCCTTCGCTGTCTAGATCTATCAAATTTGATATTTACTCGATTATTAATTACTGTTCTAATGATCGGATTTGATATCGGTAATAGATAATAAACATAGAAGAGTTGAATGCGGGCGTTCTGAATGAAGTATGAGAGACTTTAACTGAAGTCTTATGTTTGAAGTCTGAACAACAAATAGGATAGAGTTACAGCCTATCACCTGATTCTGTAGTGCAAATTTTGGATATGTTTGTTTTAAGTTATATTTGTGTCATCAACCCTTTACTGTAAGGCACGGGAGAGAGGTTAGATCACAGTCCAGCGCGCTGACCAAGTGCGTTTTGGTAGACTTCACACACATTTGCGATGTTTTTTTTTTGTAAAGAACTCACTATTGTGCCGTTTTTGTCATGATGTTTTCCTTCAGCGTTACAGCAAGCGATGATTAATTTCTAAAATGCACATAACTTAGAAAAAATAAAATTATTTTTTAAAATAAATATTTTTTATAGCCTTATGCACTCTTTCAAGAACACGAGAGCGAAATTTACCTGCATTTGGCTAACATGGTAGCCTTTGTCCCAAAACCACACTCTGAGAGGACAACTTAGTCCAGCAGTAGCCACACATGACCAGTATGTTGAATTATTGTATCATTTGATATTCACTATAGTAGTTAGTGACACGCACAAGCAATATGTGGAATGAACTTCCTCCTGGAGTATTCTCGGAGCGCTACGACATAGCGCTCTTTAAGGGGGGTGCAAAAAGAACTCTCCTCCAAAGCTGGCGATACATTCGCGACGGTGCCTACTTTTGATCAGGTAGCCGTCTGCCTTATAATATCATTCTTAAAAATAGTTATTTACGACAAAAGGACAGTTAAAATGCTGCTCCGCATTATAATATTGAATATTTGTTTAAACAGCGTGCAATAACAATTTAATTAGTACAAACCATAACGGGTGCCATAATCGATCATTGTCTTGTGGTATTAATGGCTTAGTTTTAAATACAATGCCTGCAGTTATTGCATTGTATACGTGTATTACGATTCTGGGTCTCGAAACTTTCCCTTTACATAATCATAAGATTAAATTAAAATCGTAATCTCGTGTAAACATACTTTTAGAAGGAAACTTAATCTCTTCATTAAATAAATAAATAATCCTGACAAGGAGCATGTAGTAGAAATAGAAATAGTGCATTGTGTATTTAATCTATACAAAAACGTAAAATTTAAGTGTCTGTTTGTAATATCGAAATAACCAAATGAGTCGTAATGTCTAAATGCGTACGTTAATATATAGAGTACGTATAAGAAAAATACAAGTAGTAAAATTTTTGTTTGTCTGACTGTATGTTCGTTTTGGTTAATATCCGGCATGGCTGGACCGATTTTCACGGGGCTTTCACTGGCACATAGCTGATCTCATAAGAAGATATTTTAGAAAACATGGTATACATCGTATAGATGGCACCACAGGACTAAACTACTAGGACCTCTTGCAATAAACACGTGCGAATATTTAAGGATTACAATAACATAAACCAGTGACTGTGACAGTTGAGACAATTTTAGTCTAGAGAAACTAAAACAAATATACGTAGATATATTCAATGTATTTTTACGAATTCAATAGTCAATTTAGTTTTATAGAAAATAGTTACTATCCAAAAATGGTATTTTTGTAATATAGAAATATCAAACGAGCATGCAATTCACCTGATGGTAAGTCCATATCGAGAAGCGTAACTCTGCTGTTATAAGGCGGATGCTACGATTGATGTGGCGGTGGTTCCACCAGATCGGAGCCACAAAGTGTTGTACCATCTTTAACAAAATTTTATGTGATCTCAGATTTATTACAATGAATATAATATTATTTACAAAGCACGTAGGCACAATCATTACGTTGGAATCGTCACCTTTATAATCTTTGATACAAAATGTACCCTTGAGTTGTCTTTAATTGGATGAAATTGGAGCAAGATGCAAACCAGTAGGTTCTGTGCTCGACCAGCCGATTAATTACCATACGTGCAAGCGTTAATTTTATTGGCCTCATTGATATAGGAATGTTTATTTTATATATTATGAATAATCACAAACACAAAAATGAATTATAATCGCTAAATATTCGTTCGAATTTTCCCGCTAAATTGCGTAATATAGTTATACTACTTGCCGATGGATGACACTATAACCATACTGTTACTTGTGGTTCATGTGATGTTCCTTGTATGATGGTGTAATTATTAATACTCACATTGCATCTATTAGCTATTAGCCAGGATCGTGAATATGGCCTACCCCTCCCTACCACGAACCAACGCAACTAACCCCACTAACCTAATTAAAAAATTCAACGCTAAGAAAACTAAGATTAAAAAGAAGAAATTTAATTAACTAGAATATAAACATAAAATCAATTTAGTTTTCTCTACAACGAAATATAAAAAAACACCTACAATTTTGGGCAAAAATATGTCCGACCAACTTTCTAAAGAATTTGTCAATGACACATTGTTTGCATGTATTTGCATTAAAATTTACCGATATTGTTTGGCAAGGTGATAGATAAACAATTGTAAATCTGTCTTGTAATCAATACGTGTTTTACAGTACAGGTTTTTTCGGTGCCACTTCGACTCACATTACTTAACACCCACGTATATAATAAATGATGCACAAATTCTATTATAATTGTTTTACTTACCTAAAGTAGCTCTATCTCGTAGCCCAGATATGCAGGTCCATCAATTTACAAAGTCAGCTAAGAACTCTTTGAAACAGAAAACATATAGATTATTTATGTATGTCTTATTCAAACATAATACAAATTATAATTTATTTTTCACTAGTTCATTTTTTATACTAATTACGTAAATCCATTTCTTGTAAATAGAGTACATATCAAATCTAAGATTAAAAATTGTCAACCGCTTTATCAATATTTTAAACAGCATTTCTTAATGCGTTAAATAAAAGTTTATTTTGTATACCTACTTTTATTCATCAAACCATATAACGCAAAAATATTGAGGTGACACGCAGAAAGTACCGGGTTTGATCATCGGCTAGTAAACATACAAATATTTTTTAACAGACGAATAAACTTACGAGGTAATTAAAAAATTAAATGTCCTAGCAACACGGTTTCTAAAACGGCACTTACTTTTCAATTATATTTTTGTATAAAAACTTCTAAATCTAAATTTACGTGTATTTTTCATAAAATTACTGTCTTCAAATCCCCCGCAATTAAATAAAAGGCATTAAATGAAAGATTTAATCAAATCAAAAGACTTTCCATACAATAGGCAAATGAAGCTCTCTTCAGTGTAGGATTACCTGCCACCCCTTCTTTGTCTCTGGGTCCCAAGCCGCGACCCATGACTACTTCCACAGACTATGTCGCCAGAGAGGTTACCTTACAATGGTGCATTTATACATCTATACGACATACAATGTTGTTTTCACTTTCAACATGTCTTTTTGTACAATAAATTTCAATATAAGTAAATACAATAACTATATAAAATAATTATAATATCTATTATCATTTATAAATAGTTATGTGCAATACGATCACGTAGACATCATTGACAAGAATTTCAAGTTTGTTAAATCGTCTTTTATTATTATTATTTTTAAATGATGGAGTAGAAAATGAGCATGCAGTCCACCTGATGGTAAATGGCAACTGCCGCCCATGGACATTTGTGATCCACTCCAGATAAGACCAGAATCCCAACTGAAGTCGACCACTGATGCGTTGCTACCCCTGAGGACTAAGTTGGAATGCCTCGTTAAGTTTATCTCCCTTACCACACCCTTCAAACCAGAAGACAGCAGCGCTTAACACTGCTGTTATTAGGCAGAAATGGGTGCTGCGGTGGTGCCGCCGGAGTCGAAAGTTCAAACGTAAAACAGTGTAGTTTTCTTAGGGACATCTGCATATGTGACATGTCCCTTTTTACAGCTCAAGCATTTTAACCAAACCTATATTGACCTGGACATGGATTAGAGGTGATTGTCAATATTTCCGGCTTCAGTATAAGCCTGTCAGGAAAAGAAATCATTTTTACAGTAAAACTAAAATCCAAAACTTTTGAAACTTTTCTTGTTGTTTTCTGGGAATAGGTGGAGCAGATTCTACTTTAACCTGTTCTGTATTTGGCGTTGAAATTAACAACAGAACTATTGGTCCTTTTACGTAGTTTTCTTTAACATAATGTCCCGATACATAAATATTTTATTCGGCACTGAAAACAATACACTGATGATGACTAGATGATCACGGTGTTTTTAATAAAACAAATAAGTGCATCAAACGGTATAGTAGGTATGCCATTTTGTCCTAACAAAGAATATGTCATTTTGTCTGCTTTATAATGTTAAACATTAAAAAATAATAATAGTAGACAGAATAATAAATCTGAGATGTCATCGTTTCTTGGAGGCATTATGATAAAATAAACAATCAATAATTAAAATAAATGAATCTAAAACTACACTTAATTTAACGAACAAACAAAATCTGTCTAAATGAAAGTCAAAATTGCTAAAATTAAACAAACATATGTCTTCATCACACCGCTAAACAGAGGAGAGTGGTTTTGTCACAGGTTACTAAAGGGCCTTTTAAAGGTCATTATGATAACTGACACATTTA
>DWRA01002111.1:0-14826 GCA_018250295.1 Spathilepia clonius
ATAACAGCAGTGTTAAGCGCTGTTGTGTTCTGGTTTGAAGGCTGTGGTAAGGGAGATAAACTTAACGAGGCATTCCAGCTTAGTTCTCAGGGGCTACCCCTGTGAACGCATGGTAGACTTTAGTTGGGATTCTAGTCTCATCTGGGGGTAAATCACAAATTTCTATGGGCGGCAGTTGCCACTTACCATCAGGTGGACTTCATGCTCGTTTGCTACTTCAATGTATAAAAAAAAATGCCTGCCTAAGATCGGACAGGAGCGTTAATATCGATGGTGATTAACTGAAAATATCTCGTATCTTTCTCCCATTACACCCTTAAAAGCAAAACATTGATAGTGATGTTGCAAAGCAGAAATAGGTATGAAGTCTTTTGAAGTTAAACTACAATGAATCTTACCCAACTTTCAGACAGAATGTCACTATATTTAAATCAAAGTCTATTTAAATATAGTTACATCAACATACGTATAAGTTCTAGATAACATTCTCAAAGGTCTGTAAAATCTACCAACATACGTTTATAGACCGGTCGTGACCTTAACGGTAACCCTTCTCATTCTGAAACCCTTGCTAAAAGTAACGGGCTAAAGCCTATAAATAAATAATAAACGACAAAATTATTTTGGATATTGACAATGTTACTGTCCTAAATTGATTAGGTGTAGTGTACATAAAGCTTGAGTGTTAGCCCTCATATATGTTGAAGGTGGCAGAACACTTTGTCCTTAGGCTGCGTCCTCATCTGGCGAATGTGCAGTTCGCGAACCGTTAGCGAGCTGCGCGCATGCATTTTTGTTCGTGCGCCGCTTGTGCGCTGCCTAAGCGCCGTACGCATTTATACGAGCCTTGCATGAGTTGCGCTAAAGACGCGCACCAAACCATTGCCAAGACTGCACGCCCGCAGCTAGCAACCGGCTATCGAGCTGCACATTCGCAGCACATTTGCCAGATGTGGACGCACCCTTAGACTCCAGAAGCACCACCTCCAGTAGTTCGGCCGGCTGGTTTGCTAAATAAGCGTATTTGATATAAATTTGTAATTTTTGTGTATCCTAAAAATCTAATAATAATTAATAACATTTTAAGTTCTAATATGCTCTAGTTGCGTCCTGTGGTTTCACCCGCTTTTAAAAATGTGACGTAATGTGACATATTCAACATTTTTAACGAAATGGGGGTGAGCGTGGTAGTTGTTATGGGATTTTTTTTGCGTGGAACCTTAATACATTTTCTAAAACAAAGATAACTTAACTTATTCCTCATAATATCGGCTATCTGCCGCTGAAAGTTAGGTGAATATTGATCCAACTGTTTTAGAGATTACCTGAAGCAAATACACACAGACAAACACATTTAATTTTTTTTTTTTATTGTTGTAAGTGCCAGATATACAGTTATATTGACATTAATTCAATATTATTTTATTTGTATTTACAGATGATATAATTCAAATATTTATTTGCGAATCTCGCAGGAATATTATTTTTGGAGTTGTTCATTAAACATTGTATTACAAATACACTTGATAGCAATTTAATTACATTTTGCGGTCATAATGGGTCACTGGAATTCTATGTTATTACAGTTTAACGCACGTAACCGGACGTTAGGTACGGAAGTGGGCATTTTTGTTTGAATATTATGTGACTGTTTGTGATAATTTTATTGTTTAGAAAATGTATGTCCATTGCAAACATGTCCGTTTGCTAATCGATGTGATAAAGCGTTTTATTTGAAATAACTTTTTTAATGACTTTGTGACGTCATTCTGTTGTACTGTTGTTAGTTGGGTGTTGATTGTCTATTCGTTTTTTTTTTCATTGTTGTTGGCAGTAGTAGTAGTAGATTAAAGGGGAGCTACATATTATATGTTCCGTGGTGTCGACCTAGTACCATGGAACATATATTATGTAGCTCTCGCTCTAAAGGACATGGGTACTCACTATACCCATGTCCTTTAAGATAATTAACTTAGTAAAAGTACTACTGGTGGATCTTAACCCTTAATTCCGACTCATGGGTCGTTTTCGACCCAGGCGAAATTTCAAAGTGCGGTAACTTTTGAAAAAGAGTCCGGAACGGTCCATATCCCCTCCCTAAAAAAAGTTGTGTCCCCCGAGGACCCGTCTACGAGGTACCGGTGCGTTAGTCATCTCCAGGCCGTTACAGTGAGCAGATGAATCTTGCCGCGGACGAAAACGACCCATGAGTCGGAATTGCGTTGCTCAAAAGTACAAGTAAGTTTGTTGACCTTTTTTTTTTTATGCGTTCAATATTATCTAAAAATCGAAAAAAAAAGTCTGTACAGGAAAAAAAATTTTTTATTTTTTTTTATGTAGTTTTTTTTTAAATAAAAGAAAAATTTTTTTTTTATGTAGTTTTCTTTGAAAATGGCATCTCGCTCAACCGAAGAGGTTCTCAAGATTCTGCGGACTCGGGAAGATGTCCATTATTTTGGATCCGACGATTCCGACGAGGAAGCCGATTTGATAGAAGATCACGACAGCGATGGAACGGAGTACGAGGTCACGGATTTAGATAACGAGCGAGACGATGACAACGACAGTGAACCGGAACCAGCACAAGAACAAAAAGAAGAACCAAAGGTACCGACCAGTACTCGACGTAGGAAGTATGTGTACGGGAAAGATAAATACAAGTGGTGCGTAAGCCCTCCCGAAAGTCGCGGTCGGAGAAGCAGCATAACAATTATTCTACCTCATGCTAAAAACGCGGCTGCTTCGGCGCATACTCCGCTTGAATATTGGAGCACCTTGTTCACTGACGATATTTTGGATATCATCGTGCTACATACGAACGAAGAAATCGCACGGTACATGCCTGACGTTGCTGACGCTGACAGGGCAGTATCGTATCGATCGACGTGTCTTGTTGAAATAAAAGCGCTCCTCGGCATATTGTATGTTTTGGGCGCGTGCAAAAGCAACCGAGTGAGCCCGAGAGAATTGTGGGGCGAACAACTTAGCATCCCGTTATGTAAAAGCGCGATGGGACGAACTCGGTTCGAGTTTCTGAGCTGCAAAATTCGATTCGACGACAAGGCAACTCGGGCAGAACGACGCGCTGCAGACGTGTTAGCGCCGGTCCGCGAAATGTGGGACATTTTCATCAAAAATTGTGAATCGAATTATTCTCCCAGCGAGTTTCTGACAATCGACGAGCAGCTGTTAGGATTTCGAGGCAAATTTTCGGCAAGAGTTTACATAAAAACAAAACCCGCGCGCTACGGCATAAAAATTGTCTCTATGAACGATGCAAAAACGTCGTACATGTTGTCAGCGATCCCGTACATCGGAAAAGTACCCACGGAGCGAAACGAAAGTGTACCATCGTACTATGTTCGCGTTCTGAGCCGACCTATTCATGGTACCAACCGAACCATAACTTGCGACAATTGGTTCACTTCGATTGATATTTTCAACACGATGAAAAAAGATTACGGGATCACCATGGTCGGAACGATTCGCAGAAACAAGCGGCAGATTCCGGAATCGTTTCGCCAAAATGCGACGATGGGCACGGTCCGATACGGCTATGACGGGAGCAATATTTTATTGTCTTTTTGCCCGAAAAAAAATAAAGTCGTATTGCTGTTGTCATCGAGACACAAGACAGGGAAAAAGTCCGCAGATTCTGATAAGCCTGAGATAATCGAGTTTTATAACTCAACGAAGTGCGGCACTGATGTGTTCGATCAGCTTTGCGGCAATTACTCATGCGCTCGAAGGACTCGTCGATGGAGCATGCGTTTCTTCCTCGGTATGATGGATCAGGCCAGCGTGAATGCTTCCATTTTGTACAATTTAGATTGTACAAACGAGCCGCGTTCTCGAACCGACTTTTTGAAAGAGTTGGCATTCGAGCTGATAGCGCCACAGCTCCGTACACGCCTGGAATGCCCACAACTTCAAAAAAGTACGAGGGAATCCATTCAAAAATTGCTCGGAGTGGAAGAAAATGTAGCCGTTAATGTGGGCCCTCAAAAGATCAACAAGCGAAAACGATGTTTTTTTTGTAAAACCGACAAAGACCGCAAAACAAACATTTGCTGCGCAAAATGCGGCAAACCCACTTGCGACGATCACCGTATTTCATGCTGTAAATCATGCCATTATAATTTAGAAACCATCACACACTAAAATATTGTTCCATTACTAATGTATACCCTTTTTGTAATAAATTTATTCATTAAAATAATTTTTAAACGCGATTTTAGTAATTTTACACGTAATTTGAGCACCCAAATTTTCGCCATTTTCAGGTTCAAAAATTAAGCATTTTTTTCAATGAAATTTTTTGGACTATTTTTTTTATAGAAGGTACACTCTTCACCTTTAGTTTCTTTTTTTATTTATGTCGATATCTTTATTTGGCTTTAAGTTATGATTTTTTAAGTAAACAAATGATTTTTCGTGAGGTACCTCTACATTTTCAATAAAAAAAATATAACAATTTTTTTTTTCAAAATATTTCTATTGGGGCTTCAAGTTGAAGGTTGAAAGAAGCTCTATGAATTTTTTCAGATTTTTTAAAGTGTATTTAGTGATCCAAATAACGCGAGGACGAAAACGACCCATGAGTCGGAATAGAAGGTGCCGAAAATATGAGTCGGAATTAAGGGTTAAGCACACACCACAAAACATATCGCAAAAATATTTGTTTTACTTTACCTAACAGTCAATCCTAGCATCTCCAGAGCAGAAACAGGTTTCCTTCCTTTAAGTTTTTTCTTCTGTATATATGGTGATAACATGCTTAATAGTTCTTCAAATAATGATACGCTCATTCTAAAGTAAGCAATTTTTTTTTTCATCCATCTTTAACCCTTTATAGGGCAGCCCATACCAAGTAGCCAGTAAACTGGACACTCAATTTAAGGTCGATAATTCAAAGATTTTTATAGCAATGTTGAATCTTATGATCATTAACGATTCCCAATAAAGCACACTGGCCTTTTAACTAGCCAGCGTAATAAATATTTATAAACTTGTCAAATAGATGTGGCCAAAAGACCAATTTCGTTACAAAAAAGACGTGGCTGTAAAAACTGCTGAGACCGCGGGAGTTAGCCTTGCTACGGTGTATGAGATATTAAAAGTTTATAAGGCAGAACACCGAGTGAAGTCGCCAGTCCCACCACCACCAAGAGTGAAAAAAATTGACATACTGGACGATTTCGAATTGAGTGGAATTCGCCGAAAACTACACGAGTTCTTTTTCAGAAAGGAAGTGACTACAATTGAAAAATTATTAAAATCTGTGAATGACGATGGAGACTTGCCTAACTTAAAAAAAACAACATTTAGAAAGTTGTTAAGTAAATTAAAAATTAAGTATTTGAAAAGGTCGAGAAGAAGTTCCCTTATTGAAAGGAAGGAAATCGTTACGTGGAGGCAAAAATATTTATATTTGGTGAAGAAAATGAGGGAAGGAGGCCGCAAATTATACTATACTGATGAAACATGGATTAATGAAGGTATTTACAAACTTATTATTAAAAAAATATTTAAACCGGATAAATTTACAAAATGATGAATATTATTATACCTTACCTTTTACCCAGCTTTTTTATACTTCTCTTAATCACACTTATATTTAATATTAAAATAGTATATGACCTATACCGTTTACCTGAAAAAATTAATTCTCCCCTCAAAGCTTTTATTTATTCACAAACATTTAAAACTGTAGGTATAGCCATGTAAGTAATAATGTAAAAAGTTATTTCATAGTCCTCAAAGACCACATTGTATTATTTTCAGGTCACACAAGAAGTAAGGTGTGGCAAGATTTAAATATCACTTCAAGCCGCGAAGCATTTAAAGAAGGATTGTCAACCGGATTAAAGGGACCGTCTGGAAAAGGAAAGCGCTTAATAATTCTGCATATTGGTATGTATTTTTCAGTTTCTTGAATAATTACTCAGTTATTTTGCATTGCATTTCTTTTATACATAAGTTCAGGTTGATAGGTATCATGATGAAAAATTCAATTAATGCTTAATTCCTCAGTAATCTTCAAATAGCGTGTTAAGCTCACTTTACCCCCATTAGATAGCAATTTCACAAATACTCTTTTCTATGTCTAGCCATCCTCAGTTGCACCTTAACTGGGCCAAGTAGAAATTGTATGTTTTACCATTTTGTTTCTTTTCAGGTAGCGAGGAAGGATTTTTAGAAGACGGACACTTAATTTTTGAAAGTAAGAAAGGAGATGGTGATTATCATAAAGAGATGAATGCAGAAGTGTACGAGGCATGGTTCAAAAAGATAATTGAAAAATTAGAGCCAAACTCAGTCATAGTGATGGACAATGCTCCCTACCATTCACGCCGCTTGGAACGAGTACCAAATATGCTGTGGAAGAAAGGTGACATCCAAAAGTGGCTTAGGGAAAAAGGTATCTCGTTCCAGGAAAAAATGATAAAAAGGGAGCTTTTAAATATAGTAAAGCCAATAAAAGAAAAATACATGACTTATGCAGTTGACACCTATGCCAAAGAAAAAAATATAGAAGTTTTGCGGTTGCCTCCTTATCATTGTGAATTAAATCCTATAGAAATGATATGGGGGCAAGTCAAAGGCTATGTTGCAGGTAAAAATACAACCTTCAAAATGAAGGATTTAAAAATTGTCTTAAAAGAATCTATGGATTTAACACCTGCAACATGGAAAAATTGCATAAGCCATGTCATAAAAGAAGAAAAAATTTTGGGTGACTTAGATGGCATAACTGATATTATATATCATAGAGCTAGTCACGGTGCATTGTTAGATGCATTGATGCCCCAGAGTCCACATACCAGCCATCGTCATTATTCATTGATGCAGAAAATACTGCCACATAGCCAGAGTTCTCATGTGACTTCTGTTTCTTTTTCTTGTTCCTACAATTCTTACTTATATGCCCATATTTATTGCATATAAAACAACTTGGACCTCTGTTTACTTTATTTGTTTTATCTGAAGTTTGTTCAGCATTCTGCGAGTTAACTTTACTTTTATTAACATACAGCGCAGCATTCTCTGACATTCTGATGTCTTGAAGGAGCTTAGTTTTCACTAAATCAGCTGTTATTGCCAAACCCGAACTTTCCAAAGCCATAATCATTGGTTGATAAACATCTGGCAATCCGGCCAGTAATAAGGTTCCTAACCATTCATCATTTACAATAAAACCTATGTTTCTTAGTTTATGGGTAGTTGACATTATTCTGTTTACGTAGTCCTCGATGTTTTGGCATCCATCTAGTGTAGTAGTTATCAGATCTCTCAACAGCCCGACTCGACGGGTCAGTCCTTTGTCGTCAAAAGCCTTTTGGCCAAATTATCCCACACTTCTTTTGCAGTTTTAGCTTGTTGTATGTGTATATAATTGATAGGATGAATTAATACAATTATCTTAGACTTAGCTTTAGTGTCCTTTTTTAAATCAACTGCATCCGACGATTCGACGCATTCCGACAATTCCTCGTGTTCAAGGTAAGTTTGTACTGAGAACTTCCAAGTAGGATAATTATCTCTTCCGGTCAGCTTTTCTATCAGAGTCATCGTATTTGAAGACATTTTTGCCGATGAAGACGCTTTTGCACGACAAACACGTTGCTACTTTTAGGTTATACTTCACCACTCTTTCAGTAATTATAGATTGGATTATAACTGTTACTGATTTCATTTTACAATATATATTTTGGATGAATTACGTGGGTCTGGGCCCAGAACCTGTTAAATTACCTGTACCTGTACCTGTTTAATTACCTGTTAAATTAGTATTTAAATAAACCAAAAGTTTACTGAGCAAACGTTATATTTGAAAAAGATTCTACCATTGACATAAAGCATAGAACAGTAGTGTTGTGCACTAAAACATAGGGTTGTGCCAATCGATAAAGAAGGGCTAAATTTTAATATTACAACATTCTCAATTCTTATTTCGTTTCTAAAATCAATCTTTCATAATTATCATTTCTTTGCCTACTCTCAGTGACTTCAGTTTCCATACGATTTAATTTCCTTCCCAGTTTGCATACAGGATGGGTTTGAGGCTGAGTACAGAATAATTTCACGGGTGCTTTGTTCCGTGTTTCACAACGATAGCGACGGCTGAAACTCTTTACTTAATGTCCTTAGGAAGTTAAAAATATACTCAATGTTTCATAGCTAGATATCAACATCCTACTTTATGTTATTTTAAACACAAGATATGATATAATATTTTGAGAAATTAATAAGACATGATATAATCTATTTGTTTTAAAAGTATCCTTTTTTGTTCTATCCCTATAATTTACTAATTAAACTGGATTCAGAGAATACGATCATGTGTTTTATGTAGGTATTACAAGAAACAAATGAACGTACAGTGCAATGAATAGTAAATGGTTGAGTGCTGCATATCGATATCTATATAATCAACCTTAAAAAGCATTGCAATAGTGCTCTCGAAAATATACAAAATCTACGCTCATGCGTTGAAATTAAATGTGTTCAAGAAGTTTTCATTGATATTGATGCAACTAAAGAAAGATTAATATATCAGTTAATAGATTATAAAAACCATTTTTAAAGGGAATTCATCATACCTATCTAGCTCGGCTCATATTTGATCTACGTTGAGTAGCCGCTGGCGGATCGATCGCATACATTAACGATTCTGTTTCGTACTCGATTGCAATGCACAAAGGGAAAAACAGAAGGGAAAAACAGTAGAAAAAAATGGTTTCACCGCTCTTTGCAAACAGACCTTATGAATCCAGTGCCTAAAATTCCAAGCGGGCTATATTTTCTCCTTAACTACTAGATTGTTTATGGCAAGTATAGAAGATGGCATACCTAAATTTTCTGTTAGTTAGTGCAACTGAAATGTGAGGTTTTCCGATTTATTAGAAAAGAAAAATGATTTAATTATTATTACACATGTCCAGAGAAAATTTGCATGCTTTATATTTATTTACTAAAGATGTTACGGTAGGTACTATTGTCACTATGAAGAATGGAATGCTGTACTTAATACTTTTTTACTCCAATCATGGAGAGGGAGAAAGGGTATTGTTGTGAGTTACAATAAAAAACATAGCTTATAAAATCTACCCGAAACTCGCCGCGAACTGCCCGAGCGAAAGTAATTCAAACAAAGTAGATAAAAGTTGCGGCGCTAAAGAAGCGATTAAAAGAAAAATTAGCATTCTTTCAAATTAATTACTCTCATAATAAAAGTTTTTACGGGGAAGTATAAAAGCGTAATCCGAAGATTTTTTTCTAACTTTGGACTTCATGTAATCTTTATTGGGTAAAATTAACGCCTTCTTTATTATGTAACACCTTTTATTTTTATTTCATTCAGGCGGTACAGTTGGAAGCCGACAATGTGACAAGAGTAACATAGATAGATGTACGTGGGTACGCGCGTTACTAGTTCTAGTAATTTCTAGAACTAGTAACGCGCGTACCCATTTTTTCTTTATCTTTTTAAATATGATTGATGCAGGAAGTACCCGATATAAAACTAAGTGAGGCAACATTTTATAGATTTCGATAGAATTCCAGATTTTTAGTTGATAATTTTGCAGTGTTTACGAATGTTGACGAAGACAGAAATAATAACTTTTAGACGATAGTTATGTTTCTACATCTAATGGCTACCTTGGAAGGCTTCATGTTCTTGTAACAATACTAATATGTAACAAGTTGCGTTGTTGGTGATGGTGTAATAAAGTTGTACTTATAAAAATAGACACTTAAATAATATTAAAAAAAGAGTTCTTACATGTATTTCAAACTTTTACGCCCGTGAGCAGAAATTGGAATTGGTTGTCGATTGTAAAGCTGCGCGCTTTGCGCTGGTCGCCGTATTAATATGCAGTTAACTTCTTTCGCCCGATAGAGGGTTTTGCTGTTGTTATGGATTCCTCGTTAGAATGCACTGGATACCCGTTGTTTTGAAAAGTGACAAAAACGCTTTGTTTCAAGCTTTGGTTGAAATGAAGAACGGTCGTAAAATCCATTGAGAGTTGAATAAAAAGGCACCACCGCAACGCCTATTGAATTTTAGCCTTGTACTACTGTCTTTTGGTTTGAAGGGTATGGTAAGACACACGATGCGTTGCAACTTAGTCCTCATGTGTGGCATCTACACATGTGTGGGTCGACCTCATGTAGTTAATAATATTCGGTCTTAATATTCGGTCGCATTAGTTTTGCTTATGACCAGTAAACAAAAATCCAAAAAATGTTTAGTAACTTCCGTTTTTTCTGTTCTTTTAATGCAGCATCCATACCGAACTTTTACTAACCCAACCAAGGAACAATTGCTACTAACTTCAGCAAATGCGGAACTATGTTCTTCACCGTTCCCACTGCTCAGTACGAAACTGCTAGGCGCGGACACGAAGCCGGATGTTTGTGGAGCTTGTTTAGTTTTTATTTAATTCCGTTTGTGTTCTACGCGTTCCATTCAATTCAGCCGTTTACTTTGTTACCCTTAGATCAGTTTTATTGCGAGCTTAAGAGGTTTTCTTGGCGTTTATACAATGTATTGTAATCGATTTAGAAGTATCTGCGGACGTTACATAAATATTAATACATTTACACAAGTATAACGTTTTGCAATAAATAGTGATATACATAATTTTATTATTAATATCAATTTGCATTTTAATATTCATTTTAAAACAACGATAACGGCTTTTTTTATTGTTAATGAGTTTAGAAAAGGCGGAACTAAGTTCTTCACCGTTCTCACTGCTCATTGCAGATTGCTAGGCGTGGACACGAAGTCGGATGTTTGTGGAGCTTGTTTAGTTTTTATTTAATTTCGTTTGTGTTCTACGCGTTCCACTCAGTACCGCAGTTTACTTTGCTGCTTTTAGTTTAGTTTTTTACCGAGCTTTAAGACTTCTGTTCGTATTTATACGATATTTTCTAATTGGTTCGTAAGAATCGTAAGTATCTGAAAATGATACACAATCATACATTACAAGCATAATTATAGCGAATTAATTTGATATAATTTTAATTTAGAGTGGGAGTAATAGTTTTCTGTGAACTCAAACAATAGACAATATCGGATTTACAGAGGCATGACCGTTCGTCAATCATCCGCCTACTGCGGTTTGACAGGTCATTTGTTCCAAAATATTAGATACATTCATATATAAAGGATCTCATAGCAAAAAAAATCGAAGTATATGGGTACGTTATTAAAATATTGATCGCCATTTGATTAACGTTTTTATAAGAATAGTAAAAAATAGTAGAGATAAATAAATCAGGAAATCGTAGTAGAAAATATTTTGAAGTTACTTTCATATTTATTATTCGTGTAGTTTTTACTGTTTCATTTTTTGAGCAATTTTCGTCGACTATTGAACTGGTATCTAATAAATCTGTAAAAAAGAAATTATTCTTAATTACAAAAAGTAACGAATGTTTTTGCAGATTATTTAAGGACCTATTATGGTTATTACTACTAACTATAATATCCAGAAGTCACCTTTTACAATAGTTTCTTTACGTATGATACCCTTAAGATCTTTAGTCAACAACAACTCCCGCGAGTTAAATCCTTGTGTGTTTAAAAAAGAAGTAAAAATATGAAGTTTATGAAAGAGCAAATCTTCTCAGCCATTACAAGTAGCAAACACCCTCAAGGATATCCATTACGAGAGAACAAACAGCTCGGCAAGCCTTGCGCTGCGTGCGAGCCATTTATTAGCTGTCATACATTGCTTCTGCGGTATACTCAGTTTCAATTAACGGAACAAAATAGAGCTCATAACATTTTTATAATACAACACTGTTTTCATAAAAAAGAGGATTTATAACTAAGTGTTGTTGTGTTGTATGTTTCTTGTTGCGTTCACCTAACGATATATTTCTTTTTTAAAGATTTGTTACTTAATAAAAATACACCTATAAGTCAGGAAAATGCGACATATAAAATGAGACTTCTTTTGCCTTCCAATTATCCAACGGCACTGTAATTCAATAAAGTTATATAATTCAGCCATAAACCTGAAGTAGGTACAGCGGTTTCTCGTAGTTCATTTCAAAATTCTGATAGTATTCAATGTAAAAATCAAATGATATATATGATATATTGTCTAACCAGAAATTATACGAATGACAGTTTGTGAAACGTTTTACAAACTTGCATTTTAAAGTAGCATAAAATGGAAACCCAGGCTAAAACTAAAGTATGTTCCGTGCTTCTGTGAAATGAAACTTGTGTGGAAGTATGATTGGCGCTATCGATGACTGTAGACCATCCTCGTATCTCTATTGCGTGGATGGCATCTGCACAAACATTGGCGCGATGCCATTTCGCCGTTTAAAACCTACGGGAAATAGCCTTTTCATTGTTTAATTCAACTAGCCCCATATTTGCGTCGATGCCAAAATTTATAATGCGGATGTAGTGTTATATTGAGGCGTCGTTATATTTGTTTATTGATGCTCTTTTGTTGAAATTAATATCACATGTAGGCACACGTTTGTCGAAATTTAAATATTTTACTTTCTAGTTTCTTTCGCAGAGATTTGTAATGAATTTTGTAATTTAATAGTTTAATGCATCTATTTTTTTCATATGCCTAACTATCGTCGTTGTTGCGTGTTCTTTTTTACAAAATAACAACTTTGGTAACCTAATTTCGTTTTAATTCGCAAAAAACATCTGAAACGAAGAAATTTACTTTGTAGTAGATCTACTTTGTTCTGGTTTAAAAAGCCTAATGCCCTTGTTTATAGTAGTTTTCCCGCTGACGTTTATGTCTTTAACATGAGGATTGTATATACGTCTTTTCTAACATAAAGCTCACTTAGCGTGATAGCGTCATTACGTCTTTTCTGACATAAAGCGTAGTGGCAAATGCAGGAGCGCTATGTAGGCACTTACCTCTATACCTTAATTTAAAGCTATTTTCATTACATTATCACGTACCACGACATTGCAGATACTATCGCATGCCAGAACCATACTCGCGTCAATAATTTACGTTTCATAGCCGTGGCGGAGAATTATTCACATAGTTGAAATATCGATGCTAGCTAACGTCGTCAACTAAGGATGTTGTGGTGTAGAGATCCGCTCCGGGCTATGCTGGGAAGTATTTGCGGGAACGACTACGCGGTTGCGCTCAGCTATGGCTTAATTTGTAATCTATGCGAACTGAAATTATTATGGAATCTTGAATGCGAATACCACATCCAAACTTAGTATTACAAGGAATTGAACAACAGTTATACACTGCGGAGTCTAATATAGGCGAAGTAATGGTTTAAACAAGCGAAACATTTATCTAAATTTATGAATATCTACATTATTAGAAGTAGATAGATAAATTTGAAACGTATGTAGAAATTATATGAAAATGCTATATTTTTCAAGATATTTTGGGACTAACTTAGATAAATTTCAGAAATTTTATGGTGCAGACAGATTAACGCCGTTTTGTATACGATGTAATAATATGTCGAAATAATAATTTTTAAAAATTTGATATTAATGGAGTGATCTGTCAATAAGGCCAAGTCCACATGTGCGGTTAAATTGACGCTGTCAAAAAACTTCGATGCAACGTACGGCACGTACGTATACGTTATATAACTGCCGTTTGAGGTCTGTTATTTGAATGACTTACCAAGGAAGCGACTAAATGAAATAAATTGATAAACTACCTTAAATGCAGTTCATCGCCTGTTTTCATTTAAGTATGATATTATAGTCCTAGTTATAAATTCCTAAATATATGAAATACATCATCTACTACTAAATTAATTGCATACGTAGATGAAGTAAGTTAGGCTTTTAAAATAATATCATCAAATTGCTCACAACGTAAAGCTACCTTTACAATCCAAGTTCTATTATAAATTTAATCCCTTGTGGTACGATAGCCTCTTAGACAGTGTATATTCGATTATTGCATTTGATTTATTCTTAACTACCTCTGTGTATAATAAATCTCTTTGTATTGACTTAGAATCAGCTAAAGGACTGTTTAATTGAGGTCATATCAGATAATAACTTCGTGGTTCTATGGAAGCTACAAAATCAGTGTACATATTTCTGCCTAACATCTGAAATATTACTAATATAAAGCGTTCTTACTAATTCCTTCTTAGCTTGTGATAATAACCCATTTACTTTAGAAAGTGTCTTTTAACAATAAATACATAATTAAATCAATAAACTAGTAAAATAATAAAAAGTGCTACAAACCATTAATGTTTTATCGGCGTCGCCACTGCTTTACCTATTTCTGCCTTATGCTCAGAAGGAGCGGTGCAAAGCTGCTATGATCTGTTTTAACAAATATGGTAACGCAGATTCGCTTATACGAGGCGTTACAACTCAATAGTTTGGGGACAATATATCAGTGATTAATTTCAGGTAACATTTTTGTTCTTGACGGAATTGCAAAACGATATTTGTGCACATAAGTAGTGATTACTTAACATCGGGTAAGACTACTCTCGCTTATTACCCCTGTTTTATATAAAAATATATATGCATATAATTACATTACAATTACGCATGGTTCTTTTGTAATGTAATATGTGTGTAGGCATTAAACACTGAAACTATGTAATATTGACACTATATACTTTGTAAAGCTGAGAGTTGGGCACAAGAGTAAAAACTTAACAAACTTTCGGTCAATGTTTGATGTGGAACGAAGTTTGACTTTGGCTAAGAGTCTACCTTTGCTGGTTAATTTACTTTGGTTTTGCTTATTATTTACTAGTTCTTTGGCACAGTTTGCAGTATTTATAAAATTAGTTTAAGTGCTATTTAAGCTAACT